>CM031243.1:637956836-638195799 GCA_018340775.1 Taxus wallichiana var. yunnanensis | reverse complement strand
CCCATATAGCCACAAAACATAAAAACATTCACCATTCACACAACAATACAAGAAAACAATAGCATAAAAGAAGATTAAACTCCTACCTCTCCATGGTAGCTTTTGTTTCCAGACAACAAGTTTCAATGCCCAAAACACAATCCCAAAATAGCAATCTCCAAGCATGCAAAGTTTCTCCAAACTCCTTCCAAAATCAAGAGCTCACAACATAAGAAAATGCACCCCAAAGAAGTTTGTAAAATGATTCAACAACCCAAAAGCAAAGAGTTTGAATTTTATAGAAGAGGGAAGAGAAGAGGATGATGTGGATCCATGTAGGATGCCACATCACACATCCTCAACTCCAAACACAAAAGACAAAATTTCATTCTCCCAAGCACAATAAAGAGGTGGGTGAAAATATGACAAATTACTTGCACACTCCAAAAATCCCACACCCCAAAGGACTAGCAAATAAATAAAATGTAAGAGAGTGCAATCAAAACATGCAACATGATTAATAAAATGCATTATAAAAGTCTAAAATCACCCCTCCAACCATAAGTATGGTTGGTAAATTAAATTGAGAGGTATGGGACAAGTTTTACTTGTCCCACAAGCCTCCAAAACAGCCCCAAGGACAAATTCGAATTTCCAAGGAGGTGGAGTATTTCATACTCCAAAATCTGACTTACACAACTCTTACACAACTTACACATCCCTTACATATTTAATACAAAGAGCCAACAACTTCCATTATTACTTTCCCATATCCCAATTTGATTTATTTAAATTTTAACCATATGATTTCTCACATTAATCTACCACAATTTAATTAAATAAAATAAAGGGACACATTACTAATAAAATACATACAACAATAATAAAAATTAACCACATTAATAATTACACAAAACCCATGGTCACATATAAAGGTGATTCCCCCCATGGGAATCCCTAACAACAACAAACACAACACTATAAAACAAGTTGCCATGGTGACCTTGTCGAATTTACCTAGGATTCCATTGTGGTTGGTCTCCAATCTCTCGATTTTTGTTGTGATATTTTAACCTGCAAAACACAAAAACCTCCTTCGGCCTCATGGCCATATCAGAACATCCAAAATGAATATAAATAAAATCACAACATCATCTAAATATGTGAATCACAATAACATCAAGGCAATTTAACATTACCACATATAATTTATATCAACAACATATCATCATCATATAATATCCATTTTCTAGATCTACTCATAATATCCAAAATCACATGTTCTAACAACACCCATAAATATATATATATAACCATGTCCAACAAAGCATGTCAATCATCTATGTAAAATGTCTCCAACAATCATCATGCATCATATATGAATTAGATTCAAAAGTAATCTAGGATCGACATCTAACATCATACTAAATCAAAACTATAAAAATGTCCATCACATAGTCCATAGTATCATGATCAGTAATAATAGGTGCCAAAGGGAAGTGGGCACTACAAACATCAACGTGATGCACATTGGATTATGCTTCTTTCCAACCTTGACCTCAAATTCATTCATCAAAATTCCATTAAGGGCTAGGCTATCGCTGACCAACTGGTTGACACACCTATTACCAAGGATCAACCATCTAACTTCAACTTCCCAAATGAGACTATAGCTACCATTTCCCTAGACAAAATTGCTTACCAAATGACACTCTTCTTCAATGGCTCCAAGTGTCGGCATGGGGGTGAGGCTGGTGTTATCCTCATTCCTCTTTATAGTGAATCTATGCCTTTGTCTTTCAAACTCGATTCTGATTATACAAACAATATCATAGAATATAAAGCACTCGTATTGGGTCTCCAGTGCTGCATATGCCTTAGATGTTAAGAAAATCAATATCTTTAATTATTCTCGCTTAGTCATTAACCAATTCAATGGTATATACTAGTTTCATAATGATATACTTCAATAGTATAAGCATCACGTAGACATACTTTTGACTTCCTTTGATTGTTACTCCCTTTAAACCACCCCACGTTCTACCAATAATTTGTACGAGATACCATGGCCTCGCTTGGCTTCTCGGATACTTGCTTCACTTGCTAATTCTAAAATATTTGTCACCATACAAAGTCTACAATCACCCTCTTATTTACCTCATGAATTTTACTCTGTCGGAACCATTTCCCCTAACCCACGTGACCTTTGGTATAAGCAATATGTAGACTATCTTTCCCTTTCCATTCTACCCGCTGATCTCACTCGTAATGGAAAATGGGACTTTCTTAATAGTTTCTCCCTTTATGTCCTCATGGGTGGTCTTCTTTACAAGCGTGGCTTCGATGAAATTCTCTTATGATGCCTTACAATTTCTGAAATTCCCTACACCATTAAGGAAGTCCATAATGGAATTTTTGGAGGTCACTTTAGTGGCTAGCTTTTGCAAAACACATTATTCACCTAGGCTATTATTAGCCAAACCTAAACCGCATAATTTTTTATTACGTCAAACATTGCATGAAATGCCAACAACATGTTAATCTCCACCACACACCTAGTGATTCCCTACAGTCACATGAGACCTTTGGCCTTTCTCTCAATGGGGTTTGGATCTTGTCGGTGAGATCAACCCCCATTCTTCACAACACCACCAATGGATCATAACCACTACCGAATATTACACTAAATGTAGAGGCTATCCCCCTCATTTCTAAAAAAGTTAAGAAAATATGTGAATTTATCAACCAACACATCATTTGTCATTTTGGTGTTCCTCACCGCCTTATCACTGATAATGGAAAACAATTCAAAAACAAAACCCTATGCAAACTATGTGATGCTTTTGGAATCCAACTCGCTTTTCATCACCTTATTACCTACAAACCAATGGTCAAGTTGAATCAACCAATAAAACCTTGAACAAAATTCTTATAAAGGTATTCAACGATACTGGAAAATATTGGCATGCGCACATTCCTTTTACCTTGTTAGCTTATCGCACTAGTATTCGCACTTCGATCGCTACCACCCCTTTTCTCTCGTGTCTATGGCACTAAGGTTGTCTTACCTCTTGAATTCCATATTCCATCTCTCTGTATCTCACTACAAGACATGCTCAACAACGATGAATTTCACCAAGATCATTTGGCACAACTTGAGTTATTAGATGAACATCATCTCAATGCTCTCGACCATCTCCAAATTTACCAAAAACATATCAAATGTGCATATGACAAACACATTCACGAACGAACCTTCCAGGTTGGCGACCTCATCCTAAAAGAGAATCAACATGTAACTAAAGAGGAGAAAAATAAATGGGGAAAATTTGCTCCTAATTGGCTTGGACCCTATATCGTTACCCATGCCTATGGATCAGGTGCTTATCATTTGTCTTCATCGAAGGTAAACCTAAACCTGAAACCCTTAATGTCTTGCATCTTCGACCATTTTATTGTTGATATCAAGTCATATATCACTTTTTATCAGTTGATTTCTTGTCCCTTGATCATTTTTCACCTTCCATATTACCCATTTTGAGGGACTAAACAAGAATCATGTGATTACCTATCACCATTTTAGTCATGTCTTCAATATGAGTACCACGGATCTATTATAGCATGATTCTCATGGATACTTTTCTCTTCTCTCTATATGGAATCCCATGGTCATTCATCACTCAAAACCACCCCCTTCATAATTAACTCCTGTGTACTATGGTTTTATCGTCTAAACAAAATAATACCCTTCCTCTATAGTCTTGTCCATGAATTAAATGACTAAAAATAGAAAGGATACAAGTCCTTGAGTCAAAATTTAGCAAAAGATGACTCCTTCAAAAGGACATCTCTTCACGCTAATTCCACCACTATAAATAGGTTGCTCCTTGAAGGATAGCTATATCATAGTTATTCCACAAATTCAATAAACATATCCAAGCTTCCCACATCGATTAGCTTCACGAAGACCTCAAAGAGATAATATACTCATCCCATATAGAATTCCCACATCAATCAGTCTATTAAAAACAAACAAATGAAGAAAAAGATGAAATTTTCATCATGAACTTTCCTATTCTTGATCCGGGTTTCTTGTTCTAAAAGACACGTTTCCGTACACTAATTTCCTTTCCTTTTTGGCCTAATTTGCTCCAAAAATTTGCCCCTAATTTACTCCTTTTTGGCCTAATTTCCTCTTTACTCAATGGACTCACCGCAAACACAACATTTCATGATTATGTGACTTTCTTCACCCTTAGAATGGTCCATTATGCAATGCCTTTAGGGTCTTATGTTCATGAGCCCCTCTTAGGTATGGTTGACTCATTAGGGTTCTTATCAATTAAGCGGCTCTTTTACCACCTCTTACTATTCACCTACCTCATTACTTATTGATTATCCTATACAGGACCAGATCATCGACATCTCTATTTAAAACAACTCAACGATGCCTATGACCTCAAACTCAACTATACCTATGACCTAAACTCAAACATGCATGTGACCTACATTCCCCCATTCCTAAACACCTATAAATCCATTTATTTACTTCATCACAATCTTCCCTAGCTTATGGGAGAACTACATTGGCCTGAGGTCCCTTTTTACCTAGACTATATAGGTAGCACTCTGAGGGCATGGGGCACTTGGAGGTTAGCTCAGCCACTCTTTACCCTAACCAATTCCCCTTTCCCTTTCCTATTCACATTCTACCCTAGTTATTTTCTATTGTATATCAATAGCTAGAAATTAAACCTAATAAACATCAACTCATACACATTTTATTACATCATCAAATTATCCATTTATCATTTTCACATTTCCATTATGGCACAAATTTGGAAATTAAAAACCATACCCAATATATACATCAACATTTGTCTCTCATGTTACCAAAAACTTGGACATTAAATCGACCTAACTCAACCATGCCTAAACCAACCTAACTCCATCATGCCTAACTCAACCTAATTCAACCATTCCTACATTGACTGACTTTAGCATGCCTAAATAGACCTGACTCCACCATGCCTAAACAAACCTGAATTTACCATGCCTACATGACGTTGACTCTATCAGGCCTAATCCACTTGATTTCCACCGTGTGTGTGTGTGTGTGTGTGTGTGTGTGTGTGTGTACGTACATGTATATGTATGTACATATATATATATATATAATATATATATAGAAAAAATTACAACAAGTACACCATCCATACTATAAATACCATCATCTATAAATCGGAAAGTCTGTGTAAAAATACATGTGAGCATAGATACAAATAATAATCATAATCTCTCAAAAGATCTCATATACATCCTCATCATCTTCGGCACACAGCCAAATGTATATATATCAAAAATATGTCAAAAACATGGATACACTAATCATCATGGATGAATAATCATCACCCCATCTGATATCCATCCTGTCTCATCAATCTCCTCCATCTTCCCTCCAATGGGGTGCCCTACCAACCTCTCTCCACCTTGCCTCGATCTATCCTCTAATGGTCCTCACCTGGAGCTAGCCTCCGTGCACCGGTAGTCTCACATTTCCCGGGCTCATTGGTCCCATGTACTCTCTACACTATGGGTACATGACCTAGTCCTTTCGCTCGAGGCTTGTTGTGATTTATACTCTCCATAGGATAAAAACTCTATCCCTACGCACCATCAATCGATCCGATAATACTTGACCTCACCTAAAGCATCCTCAACCTACTTATAGGTACTATTTGTAGTGGTGCCATCGCCTCGTCCCATGTACTGTCTCTTAAGACCCTGTCTCGTTGGTATTTGTAGAGTGGCTACATGTGCCTACAAAATAGCAACCTATGCCTCTCGATCCTGCGCTACCCTGCGCTATCCCCAACTATGTAATCGGGTAACCACATGCCCCCGTAGGGAATCCCTCTACAATGATGGTGGCTAAATTTGGCTGCCCTGACCTTGACAATACTACTCACAAATGTGCGGCCCACCACCACTGCCGTATCTACGGTCACCCCTATCACGCAATTGTGGGTCTATCACCTGCTCCTCCTACCTTTTTGGGCATTTTCAATTGTGGTAGAGGTAGAGGCCTCTCCATGTCATCCTTCCTATACTTTGTGGAAGGGTGTAGGTATATCCTTAAGCTTCCTAAATCGTCATCTAACCCTCTTTACGGGTATTATATTGTTCTCTCATGCACGTCACCCCTCTATCCATCGAAGCATCTATAGCTCATGTAGCTCCTCTGCCATCTACCCATATGATGGAAATCCCACATAGGGCCTCCAAATGATGTCCACGCGAAAACCCCTCTAGCAATTACATGTAATAGGTTACAATTTGTGTAGCTCTAGCAACTTGGTGCTCCCCAATCATAGGCACCCATCACTTGAATCCCACCTAAACAAAACCCAGCTTGAATGCATAAGCTCACGGCATACCTACTAGATGCACAAACATAATTTGCTCATATGCCCAAAGCAATGAAGTAGGAAAGTAAAACATAGGCTAAACCTCTGTAGCCACCCATAAGCCCATAGCTCTTTGTATAACTCTACCAGGAATGTAGGTGCCCATATAAAAATAGGTCATGTCATCCACCATGTCATGTAGAACCCCATTAAGGATCATGGGAATATCTAACCCTCCGCATCCAGCAATGAAAAGTAGTAGACTACTTCAATCAAGCAAAGACACTACTAGCCTCATCTCCTCCGGATGGGCTCCGGTACATACCTCGTAGCTCATACTGGAACTATAGAACCTCAAATTTTCTAGCCCTCACCAAACATGGTTAACATCAACTCCTTAGATGCCTACAAGGAGATATAATACACCTGCATTCCCACTATTGGTAGCTGCAGGATCCTATACACATCCTCCAGGGTGACTGTGATCTCACCCATCGACAGATGGAAGGTATTGGTCACTGAGTCCCATCTTTCGATGAGAGTGACCATTAAACTTGGCCCCTGACTACGTGTCGGTAGCGTCTAACCCCAATCAAGCCAACCTCTACAACATGGTGCCAATCATCGGCTATTGCACTCCCTCGTACCTCCACGAGAAAGGGAGGTACCCTATCCCGCATCCGTAGCTGGTCCCTGGCCTACATTTAACCAATCGCACACATTATTAAAACTTGATTTTACCCAACATTGACCTTCAACCCCTCCTTTCTTCCTGGCCCCTCACCACTATCTATTTTACACTCTTTACCCTAACCACTTTCCCCTTACCCTTCCTAGACCTCTATCCCTTTCACCCTAATCGATCGGTTACTCCTTCTTGTCACTAGTCCATCCATTCTAACGGCATCGATTCCATCATACATGACTAATGTTGGTATAAAAAGACCGCCATCGACCATACCTTGACCAAAGTCGATCACTATTACTACTGGCCAAACCCGAAACCCCAATTTCCTTTACCTAATTTCTTTCCCATTTTCCCTATGAACCTACCACACCTCACCTAAGTCCCTCCCCAACCCCCTTCCCCTACCTCCACCTTTCCCACCCCCTCTTTCTTTCATTTAACCACAAATTTCAATTATTTTAACCTCCCTACCTCTACCCCTCTACATTTCTTTCTTCCCACATCAAATAACCATGAAAGGATTAGATCTTACCTCATCTCGATGTTGCCTCCCCGGTGGCATGTTTGGCCACCGTGTCGTGGTCCACCCGAACCTTCTCCTACCTCCACCATGTCAAATCTCTACCTCACTCCTCTCTACCAATCACCTCCTCTCGCCTGATCTCATGGACCCATCTACTTGGCTCTCCTCTCCAACCGGATCTCTCCACCTCATCTCAGTACAACCCCACGTACTTTCCTCTCGACAAGGTACAAAATTCTTGTGCTCTCATCATTTTCACAAAAGCCAAAATGTACAACTGAATCCATATTATATGGATTTTTCCTTTTTATATACCCACATCGACCCGACTTTAAAGATCGATTATACCTAGACCAACATCAGCCCTATGCCCTAAAGACACCGTGTGGTTAGTTGTACTTAAACCGACATCGGCCGTGTGCCCTAGAAAATCATGTGGTCAATTTACCTAGACAAATCATTGGTTTAGTATGACCTACATCGGTTATCTTTCATACTCCTGTCAATACCCTTTCCCCATTTCCGACCAAAAGTTACCCTTCCCCACCACCATTTGACCTTACCCACCCTTATCATGCAACTTACCTCCAAGCCTACATTACTTATTTATGTCCTTAATTACATTTAGGGACTTGTTATTTTACCCGTAACTTAACCCTACCCATGTCATGACCTAGCTACCCGCACTCTAGAACATTGTTAGTGACCAATGAACTCATGTGCTCGCAATACCTTGCGACATTATTACTGTGTTATTTGACCTAATGACCTTACCTTACCTATTTTCGTGCTACTTATCCTAACCCAACCTTTGGTGTACCAGAACATACCTACACATTCCTGCACCTGACCTGTGATGTGCTTCCGCACCATATCCTATACCTTGAATACCGGAATCACTTCAACCTTGTTTGGATAAGCCTATCGAGCTTGGATGATGTAGATTCTATATTCTCTTCAACCTCGGTACTGTGCCACTATTTATACATGTGTGTACATTCAAATGTCACTACCTTTGACCCTAGCCCATTTCCCTATTTTTACCTCCACCTACCCGACCCACACCTACCTACCTCACCATTGATTAAGTGGATATTCCCATGTCTTTGCCCATTGCATCTTGCAATGATGATATCTATTTTTCTTAGCCTAATAGCTTTACCTTGCATATGGTCGTGACCCTTATCCAAACAAACCTTAACCTTTTGACCTTTTGGATGTATCAAAACCATACATAAATTTTCTTACATCTTACCTCATTGAGTTCCCAGACCATATCCTTTACCCTAGACACCGGACCTCAACAACCCTTGTTTGGATTACCTTTATGACCCTACCTAACGTACATTTGTTATGTTGAACCAACCCTGGTATCTCATGGCATTTCACAACATGTGTGTATATTTGAATGCTCTACCTAATCACCCACCATACCTCTTACACTCACCATACCCTCATCCATCACCTCCCTCACACCTCACACATTTCTCAAACCACCCACCTCCTCACTTTATCAAACCACTCTCTGCTTCCTTCTCTCACCTCATCGGTTCCTAGTTTGAGGGGGGTTACCTCCACCCACGCTTAGGAAATGTTACCTCCACCGATACTTAGGGAAACATTACCTTCACCCACATGGGGGGGTAACCACATCTTATTTTTTTAGCATTGCTTACCAATACAAGCTACGCAACAACAAAGGGGGCAAAATGTAGACACCAAAATTGGGTCACACTCCCCTTAGCCCCTGATCGGATAACCAACTTAAACATGGGGCACCTAACCATGGCCCCTTTCACCCCACATTAATAATTAATTTAATTATTTTAATTAAATTAAATAGCCATCCTCACAATATCCATTATTTTATTACCTTAATAGACCTAATTTCTACCTCACCTAGACACCTCATCCAGCCACCTCACCCTAGACCTATTCTTGGCATGTTTCCATAACTAACAATAACTAAGTCTTACTTTCCTTAATGAGCTAAGATTTGTTCTAACCCTAAAATCAATGCCTAATATTTCTCTAACCACATTCCCGCTCATTAGAAGGGAAGCTTCCATTATGATCCATGACAACAAACCAACTTGGCCCAAGAAATTAGAAAGATCTACCCATTTTAGTAAATCTAGGGAATATCACCTTAACTAGATGTCAGTCAAGATGAAATTGTCATCGGTTATCATTTATTCACCTTATCAACCTTGTTTGAGAGGTTGGCACATTTGGAGATCAAGAAAGAGAAAGAAGAGCTACATACAAGTAGAACCAAGGTCTTTTCATGCATCCAGGAATCCAGAACCATCATCCCAAAAATCTAGAAGCATTGCACCCATGGTAGCATTCTCGATAAGCATTGCCATAGCACCAAACACCATTCCTCCGATCAACCGTCACCTCCATCCATCAAATCTGCATCATAGTAAGTATCTTGTTAACCAACATTCTTCTATTTTTGTTCTAGTAGGCTCTATTACCTCTATTATTAGTTTCTAATTGAAATCTCACTTCCCCACCATTCATATCCATACAATTTTGATCATTCCTTCACCCACACCATAAAATCACCCATACCTGATAATTAGACACCTCTGAGTATTTCCAACACCTCCCTAGACTTACACCCACTCCTCACCATCCCCGAGTCAGTCTCAGACAAATCTCTAAACCATGAAATATTGAGTTGTTGAAAATCCATAGTAATCGTCATCAATTATTACTAAACCTTCTTCGAGTCATATAAGACCAACATTGGTCTCGTTTTATACCCTACCCAAGAACAGAGCCAAACAACCTCCTACCCATTGACCCAAACAACCTAGAATCAGATGTTGACCAGTCCTAGTACCTTGAAAGTTACCTCATCCTTTAGATCTAACTATAACCTAGCTTGTTGTGATTGGATTTACTTATTGTGCTTAAATGAGATACCTAAATCATATCAACTATAGTATGACTTTACTTATTTCTCACATTAATTTGTTTTAAATAGTGGATTAATAGCCATCTAGGAAGTATCACACTTCTCGGAACTAGCATACGCTAGGCAATCCACTATCATATATCATTTAACTTCTCTTTTGTGGTCTTGTTTTCTATTACAGGTAGTTCCTCCTAGCCAAAAGGAATCTCTCACAATTGCACTTTGGATCGAGAAGTCGAATGCACACAAAACCTCAACCAACCCATTTAACAAGTATTCCTCCTATCCCATAACCCTATATATTTCGTCATTCAAAAACGTAAAGAAAATGGTGAAACAATCCATATTCCATATGCATTACTTTTAGTCTTGTTTCTATCACTACTTTTATTTATATGGTTTATCTTTTTGTGTGTTATGGTCTTTATCATGCACAATCCCTTCTACAAATAGATGTTCTCAAAGGGATCCATCACTTTAGTATTCAACATATTCTACGCTTTTCATATATGTAGTACATGGGTACACATATAATCTTTTGAGTTACATGCACTCATATTCTTTATCACACGTGCCTTAAAATAGTGGGAATTTTTTTGTGATATCTTCTACACCTACAGAAAATTTCTTGTTTAGAAACATGTTTCCACAAAGAATAATCCCTAGAAACATTTCATACACCAAAATTGGCATAAATTACACAAGTGCAAGACCATACATAACTTTTAGGACCATATAGACATTCCTAACCCCACCATACATTTCTACCTCGTGGGAAATTATACTCAATTTTTCTATAGTGTCATATTTTCACTTACGAATAAAGGTTTTTAGCATTATCTCATATTTAGTTGACAAAATTTAGAGTATTTTATAGGGGAATAAAATATTTCACTCCTCACACTTTAGTAATCAGTTCAAGTTACAAAATATAAATTTTTGGGGGCATGATTCTTTGTCTCCATCATTATTTCAACATCCAACACATTTCTACTTAGTAATATGGCATATGAGAAGCACATGGGGAAACCATTCTATGTTATACCTTTTGTTTATAAATAAAAATTTGGTCCTAGATCGATGTGTTCTATGGAGTTATGGAAAATAAAGAATCAACTAATTTGTTCACCATACGTCTTTCCTATCCTCATTTCCAAGGGAAATATATCAGTGGCTACTAAAAATATGATACACGGTTTTCTTCCTTCATGGATTGAATTGGGATCTCTCTCTTCTTCTCTCTCTACCTCATTTTGGTGTTGGGTTACATACAACCGATACTTCGCTTTCTTCTTCAACACAATTTGGGACAGAATACCCTAATCCTTCAACAAGTTAAAAAAATCAAATCTCCAACTTTGAGCTAGGAAGGGAGATCTTCCCAATGAAATAAAAGTAGGTGTATTCCTTCCATATTTTTATATCTCTTTATTTTACCTTATACAAATTTTAGATTCTATATTTACATTTGATTCACTCTTCAATTTGTAATATCAACATTAACTACACTCTATGTTATAGGTTTCATCATGGAGCATGCCAACACCAACACATCTAGATGAAAAATATGAGCAAAGACAAAGTGTAATTTTCCTTACAGAATGTAATTTTAATATCATACTTAAAGGCGTAAAATGTTGACACTCAAATGTTGCAATTTATCATTTTGAAACTACTCGAGTATAAATGTTTTTTTGTCTAATAAAAACACCCACATCCTTCCCTCGCTTAGTACATCTTGTTATCTCTCTCCCAACTTATTTATTCCTACACACTAATTTGTTGACACGTTTTGAAAAATGAATTGATAGAATCAGCCTCTTAACCGGTTCTCATCATGATGCAACTTTCATATTTCATTCATTATCTTCCTGTCAAAAGTCATACAATAGGATCAAAATGTAGTATCTAGTCTTGACCAACCCGTATGGTATTGGACTAGCACATCTTCCAACTTTGTTTTCAATTGCAATATATTTTTAGATATTGTTATCCTCTTAGGTCGTCCCTTACATAATAACTTACGTTTTGATCCCTATATAAACAATTTAACATCACCTCATTTATTCACCTAGTAAGAACATAGAAACCACTTGGAATACTCATTTCAAATACATTCAAAATACACCTAAAACTTCTTAAATCCTCCCAAATATAATGCACATTCACTATGACAAGTCACTACTAGAGTTCTAAATCACTCAACCATGTCAAGGAGTTCATCTTCCTTCATTTCCAAAGACTCAAAGATCCATAATTGATGTTTTAGCAAGGTTAAAACCATCTCAAGCATGTTCAAAGTGATCCAAGTTTTCAAGTAATTTCATCCATCTAGATATCACATGTTAAGTGGATATCTATGTGTGGTTTAAGGTCTCTTCAAAGTAGTGTTGACATAGGGGATGCATGAATTCCACTTCATCCCAATAATTAATCTTCTTGTAGATTCTTTCACCCATGGTTAAGGTTTGATTTCCATTTAACTAATTTTAGATAGTTTTAGGAATGTATGATATGTAGGGTTTGACAATGAAGAATATTTCTAGACAACCAAGGGGCATAGAAAATTTCAAAACCTCACTCCCAAAGATGTCCAATACTATACAATAGGTCTAATACCATGAAAATGTTCCTAGAAGACTGTACAGCTTCATACTAGTGTTGTTTCAAGTCACAATTCCCAAAAAAAAATCTACAAGTTCATTGATTTGAGTTTACCTAATATGTGCATTCAAATCTATTGTGAACTATTGTGTATAGCTACGTACATCTTACATGTTGATTTTTAAGCTTGTAGGATACTATAAACACTACTTGCAATTACCAATACATTATTATGATATTATATGATTAATGTTGGAAGTTAATTAATCATAATATATCTTATTATTCTAATCTTACCTTCCTTTGTTAGTCTATTATGCATTTCAAAATAATCTAATTTTAAGTTAATCTTTAAAAGGTTGTAAACATTTGGTGAACCTAACTCGTAATTGAATTTATAACCTCCTTCCAAACCCTATTTTCCCTAGGGTTTCATCTCTACATTGTATATTCAAATATAGACCTACTTCTCATCTTTCACATACCTTAAATTTGGTTTCCATAATTTTCCTAAGGTTTCATGATAGGTCCTAACCTTTGGGTCTCTTTCAGGAATCATAATTCCTCAATCACCTTTCATTGTATATCTTAATCATAATGGCTCTATTTTCAAGTTCCATTGAGGTTATTATTAATTTTTATCTATTTAATGTAAACCTATTTTTTTGTCTTAACTCCTAGCACAATTTTTAAAATTCAAAATTACTAGGTTTAGTAATTAGGGCATGATTAGAAAAACATAGAATTTTGTGCAAATTCCTTAGAGTTTTTTATTCCACATAATTTAATTTAAAAATCTCTTTTTATTTATTAAATTCACTTATTATTTTCATATATGGTCATTCAAATAATTTGATGATGGTCGTGTTTTTCTAAAACATCACTTTTGGATCTTATCCTCTATAGTATCTTAAATTTTGTCCTTCCATGTGTTGATTGGTCTTGATTCTTATGTAATTAGAGGCTCTTCCAGTATTTTTATGCCATTGGGATCCATATTATTTCAGATCCTTGCATTAATGATAATGGCATCTTTATAAAGTTCTCCTAGAGTCTAGTTAATAGTTACAACATGCTTTTCAAGTTATGAGTACTAAAATAAAATATCTCAAGGATGAGATAGTGCATCTAAAGGATTATTCTAATTCCCATGTTAATAATTTATTTATTCATCATGACCAACATAGTAATCATGCTACCATAAAGCAATGCCATAAGAATTTAATAGATGATACACATCCTCCTACAAGTGAAGTGGAATTCCTTCATAGATGAAACAATTTGTATGTTCCATATGATCAATCTCACATACTAAGGCAACCACTTAAAAAAGAACCTCTTTGGTTAGACAAAAAAATTATATAATATATTTTATATGAGATACTTAATAATCACTTAATAAATTTGTTACCAAATAATTACTACCCCGGTATCATCTTGACAAAAATAAAGGTCAACCATTTGAAAATTTTCATGTAATTAATGACATCGTGAAAACAATTTCTATGAATTACAATGGAAACTCCAACAACTTGATTGTAAGGGATTTATTTCCTTTTATACATGACATTATATTATGTAATCATCTTACATCCATAAATCTCAATGGTTACTAAAACTATAATTATATAAGATGTGCATAACATGATCTTGAATGATATAAAGTTGTATATACAACAAGAGTCGTATACTCATAAAAAGATAAGAATGTAATAACTAATATTGTGCAAACAATAATGGTAGAAATATTGATCAAGAATGAACAATTTTACATTGTATTAGAGAACTTAAAGCATGCACAAGCATAGTATGGGTGTAACACAATTTGAATTCTACAGAGATATCCTTGCTTCACCAATCCTACTAATTCGTAGCTACAATATCAACTTATGATGACAATATTTTCCAATGTATAGATGATTTTCTTCCTATGTGGAATGATACTTATGATGATGTTCCTTCTACAAATGTAAATTCTTATGATATTTCTCGGTGGCTCTCACTATCTCCCTACCAAGTATAAAGTTACAAAAATGGAAAAATATTAAACCTCGGTGGATCCAACTCCTCATTCTCTTGATAAGTTCTTATGATAGCACTTTGGCATCAATATTCTAAAAATTAAATGAAAAAAACATTTAGGAACTTCACTTTACACTTGACATATATGGTATTATTTTTTACCCTTGACATATAATTTATAAGTGGGTTTATCAAATTCTACTTGATATTCAATGTTTAGCTAAATGTACCATTTTCACATACCTTCTCAAATACTCGAGGGCTTATATATATCCCTTACTTATTTTCCATAAATAGGTTTCCTTACACTATACATGCCCATGTGTAATTCGGTGCAGGTGATGCTTCCAATATGTGTTTTAATATTGTTTGTGCCATCCTTGATCATCACATGTTATATCATATCTCTTCAATCAATAATGGGATCCCATGCATAAATTCAAATCCATACCAATCAATTGCAATCTCTTATAGTATTATCCTATAATCACAAATCTCAATTCAAATCCTTCTACTCATATTATTTCTGATGATTTTATCCTTCTTCATCTTTTTTTCATGTTATGAATCCTCTACGCTTCTACATAATTATCCTTATTATATTATGACATGTTTGAGGCCTTTTCCTCCTTCACCATTTGGAGGTTTATCTTTCCCCCTAATTAGACACTCTATGGGTATCTCTTATTCTACCCCTCTCCATGTACATAACTTAAGTTCAATATACAAAAAAATTCACATGTTTGTAATTATAAAAAATCAAGACCTATATAAATAAATTGACCTTGTTAGCACTTTACATTACATATGTTTTTTTCACAATGGTTTGATTGATAACATATCTTTTCTAATATTTACACACATGCATTCACAAGGTATATTGAGATTGATGTAAGGCACATAGATTGTTACATGTTAATAGGATCTAGATTTGTTCCTTAGAATCTTCTCTTGGCACATCCTCTACACTATATAGGTGTTATTGTTTCATTATACTTCCTTTCTACTTCCTCATCATGATTTATTACATATATTTTACACATGTCATTTTTTGAAATAAAAAGACTAACAAGTTTCTTGTTCAACACCGAAATATCTTGCTTCATGCTTATATCTTACTACTTGTTATATTGCTTTTACCATTTTTGCAGTTTTTTATACATGGTTGATAGTTTCTTGTGTTACTACTAGTCTATTTGATTGTATGCGGCTTGAGTGCATTGTTTTTCTTATGAAATTTTGGGTTTCCAATGTTTTTATCTCTATGCCTTTCTTACATGACATTTCTTCTCTTATATGTGTCTTAAGTTCCTTTATTATCTCGTGACATCGTGGTTGTCCCATGTTTATGGCTTTATGCCTTGATGTGACTCTTTTTTACATGTTATTGCTTATGTTTTCTCACTTGACTATTGTTATGTATTTGTAGTAGTTATATTCCATCTATGTTACTAATCCTCTTATTTTTACCACTATCATTGTTGTCATTTTTCTTATGGTTGATTGTCTCTTTACACCATGGTCTCCACCATGTGCAATCCCTTTGTAGGTATACATTCTCAAATTTAGACACCACTTTAGAATTCCACAATATTTAACATCTTATCAATTATACAGACACATGGGTACACATACATTATTTTGAGTCATGAGCTCAAATTATTTATCACGTGTGCCTCAAAATGGGGCATTCATCAAGATATATTATACAACTACATGTAAACTTTTGGGTTTGGACACATGTTATTTTTTGAAATAACAAGAATAACACAAGTGGCTTATGCAACATTGACATATCTTTCTTAATGTGCTTTCTTTCTACTTGTTTAATTGTTTTTACCTTTATTTTCATAGTTTTTATACATGGTTTCTACTTGCTTGTTTTGTTACTTGTATATTTTATTATATGTGGCATGACCGCCTTCTTTATTTGTTTAATTTATTTTACCACAATTTTTTCTCTATGATTTTCTTACATGAAATTGGTTCACTTTTATGCATCCTAAGTTCCTTGATTGTCTTGTGACACCATGGGTGTCCCATGTTTATGGTTCTATGCCTTGATGTGACTCTTCTTTACATGTTATTGATTATATTTTCTCACTTGATTGTTGTTATGTCTCTATACTAGTTATATTCCATCTATATTACTAATCCTCTTGTTGTTATCATTATTATTGTTTATTTTTAATCATGGTTACTTGTCTCTTTGTGTCGTGGTCTCCATCATACATAATCCATTCTACATACATAGGTTCTCAAATGTGGCTATCACTTTAGCATTTTGATTAACAAAAATAAGGATTATTGGTTCTAGAAAATCCTAAAGGATATGTAGGGTATTTATGTTAATCTAAATAGGAGGACTAAAATGTTGTAAATGAACTAAAACAGTATGAGAATAAATGTAAATAAACTATTCTAAGTTAAATCATACTCTAATATGTAAGAGGAAGAAAGGTAATGAATTAACTAGTTGATGATGATTGTCATAGGTTTTCGTAGATCTAGAACTAGAACTCAAAGAATGTAGATGAACACTCGGGCGGGGAAGATCTGGGTTGTTAGAGATTACACAGGCACTGGGAGTGTCTTGGGGCACCTTGGTCCATAGTCTGGATGCTCATAATAGTGCAAATCCTCATAATATGAATCGGGTATGGTTGTTAAATGTGTCTCGAGTGCTTCTTGTATGTCACGTTGGATCCATTACATGAATCGAGAATTTCCGCAATGCAGGTAGAAGTATCTAACCCTAGAAAATACGAAGGTCGGTTATCCTGCATTTGGCTCTTGCTTTCAATCAACGGCCATTTTGAAATAGAGGATGATCTCATCTTAGCTCGAAGGATCAAGAAAGATATACCCAAAATCAAAAATCAAGGTTCTTCTCAAGGTAATCACAATTCTATGTTTCCTAATGATTTGATTGCTTTAAAGAAGCAAGTGTCTCAAATAGAGCAATGTTCTCACGGGATATCCCTAGGCGGAATTTTAATAACAATGGTGCACTGCGCCAGAGATAGGCCACGGTTAGCTCTCGCTCAGTCGAGACTAGCAATTAAGCTCCGCTTTGTTAATGCAAAGTATGGAAATAATTGTGATGAACCGGAAGAACAAGATTCCCGCAGGATTTCTTCGGATATGCTGATGAGTCTTATGATGAGTCACCATGTACTCCAAATTGGTTATTTGGAATATGATGAAGATGAATGTGAGCCGGATGGTCAATCATTTGTTGTTTTCACTCGGTCCCAATCTCAGTTCCCGTAGAAGCCTTTGGAAAATACTAAGGAGAAGAATAAGGAACCTCTTGTATCCATAGTCAAAACGGGATAACAATCCATTACATGAACTCGAGAATTTCCCAGTAATGCGAGGTAGAAGTATCTAACCTAGAAAATAAAAATTCATATGAATGGTTCGGACTAACCTCACCACCAAACTAGTAGACTTATCACCGAGCATTACACTACAAGTTTAACTCGATGTAGTTTTGGTGTGTGCATGAATTTTTGCCCTAAGTCCTCTCGTGTCACTCACACTATGTGAAGTAGTGAAAAATAGTAGCTATAGAAATGTAAGTAACATATGTGCATGGAATAGAATGGAATCCATCCCCCTATGCAGTGTGTGTGATGAAAATATCCTAGTTTTGAGTGCATGGCACTATGTGGATACAAGTGATGTAATGGATGCATCCCTTGATGAGGTGATAGTAGTGATAAGATGCAATGACCTATTACTTATTATGGTGTTCCAACTTTATATTTATAGGGCTCTCAAGCTTAATTTCGTAATTAATCCTGAAAAGGCCGACTAAGAAGAAGATGAGGAAGACCAAAAACTAGAAGTGACTCAAAAAGAAGTGGAAGAGGTTGTGCATAGACTGAGGCACCTGGAATGGGACCAGGGGCACCTCGAGGTGTCCTGCATAGGCTAGGCCACCCTAATTTTAGGCTAGAATGTTGGAATGGCCATGAAATGGCCTAATAGGTATCGGGAAACACATATGAAAATTAAATAAAAGATAATAAAAACGTGGCCAAGGTGGGATTAATTAGTACTTTGTACACTTAAGAACCTTCTAAATAGTAGTATAAGACCAGGCTAGATATTGTCTAATGTGAAATATGTGTTTCTACACATTCCACATTATTTGACATCTTCTCGGATATACAGTGCATGGGTAGACATATTTAGACATATTATTTTCAGCCACACACTCCAATGATGTATTACATGTGCCTCAAAAGAGTGGGTATTTGATGGGATATATTCTACACCCACATGCAAACTTCTAGGTTTAGACATATATTTTCATACGAAACAAGCCCTTAGAAATATTTTTAGACACCAAAACTTAGTAGAAACTACAAAGGTGCAAGACTATACATAAATGTCAAGATCGTATGTACGTTCTTGACCCTACCATATGTTTATGCCCCATGGGTAATTATACTTGATTTTTCTATAGTTTCAAATTTTAACTTATAGATATTATATTTTTAGCATAATCTTATATTTAGTTGACACAAATCAAAGCATTATATAGAGGCTTAAAATATTTCACTCCTCACATTTTAGTACTCGTTTTGATTACAAAATATAGGGTTTTAGGGGAATAAGTTTCCTTCTCCATCTTCAATTAAGCATCCTACACATTTCTATTTATCTATAAAACACACATGAAGGACATTGGGGAACCCATTTTATTTTATAATTTGTGTTTATAAATGAAATCTATGCCTGATCCATCTCTAACGGTGTGTTTTTTACGGTTATGGAATGTATCAAATCAGTTAAGTTCTTCATATGTAGTTTTTTTATCCTCATTTCCAAGGGAATATATCAAGGTTACTAATAAATTTGATAAAGAATCTTCTTCCTTCATGGGTACATTTTACCTCTCTCTTCTTCTCTCTACCTTCTATTTGGTGTTGGGTTACATACACCCAATACTCTAGTTTATCCTTTGGTACAATTAGGGATTGATTTCCCTAAATCCTTTGGAAATTTCAACAAAATAATCCAAATCTCCAACTACAAGCTAGGAATGGGATATCTTCTCTCTTCTATAAGAAAAACATGTGTATTCCTTCCATGTTTTTACATCTCTTTATTTCACCTTATAAAAAGTTCAAATTCTATATTTACATTTGAGTCATAGTTAAATTCTACTATGGACATTAACTACATTATGTGTTGCAGGTTTCATCATGGAGCATGCTAACATCAACACATTTGGATGAAAAAAAGTTTGAGCAAAGAAAAAGTGTGCCTACACACCTAGGTATAATTTTTCTTTGAGAATTTAAATTTAATTTCATACTTGAAGGGAGGGAAAATGTAAACACTCAAATTTGGCAATTTATCATTTTGACATTGTTTATTATGGTCGTGATTTTTGGCTAAGACAAACACATGCATATTATTCCCACTCAATGCATCTTGTTATTTCTTTCCCAATTTTTTGTTCTTACACACAATTTTGAACACTTTCTGAGAAATAAATGCATAGAATTATTTCTTAACATTTTCCCATCATGATACTACTTTCAAATATAATTCACCATCTCCCTATCCAAAACCATATAGTAGGGTCAGGATGTGGAATCCAATCATATATGACATGTATAGTCTTAGACTAATACATATTTCAACTCTATTTTCAATTATGCTATATTTTTGTTCTTTATATCCTCCTAGATTGGCCTTTACAATAAAACTTAACTTTAGAGCCCTATATAAGAAAGTTAATATCACCTCATTTACTCACCTTGAAATAACATAGTAATCAATTGGAACACATCCCTAAATCTTCTCAAAGATTATGCAAATCAACTAGGGCAAACAATACTACGCTTTTAAGCACTCAACTAGGTCAAGGATTTTAGCTTCCAATAAATTTCTAAGAACTCTAAGACCCATACTCAATGTGTTAGCAAGATCACAACCATTTCAAGAATGTTCAACTTGATTCAAGTTGTCAACTAGTTGTATTCATCTAGCTATCACTTAGGTGGAGATCTACATGTGGTTTGAGGCCTCTTCGAGTATTTTTATCTAGGTAGTGGATAGATTGTAGTTCAACACAAACATTAACCTTCTTACAAGGTCCTCTAGCCATGGTTAGGACTTGAGTTCCATTCAATTGATTTCAGATGGTTTTGAGATTGTGTGACACTTAGGGTTTGATAATGCGAAGCATACTTATAGACCACTAAAGGTTATAACAAGGTGCATAACCTCACTCTTATAATTTCAAAGACCATATAATAGGTTAAGTATTGTTAAAAAGTTCCTATAATTTCTCATACCACTTTGTATCTAGCTAATTAAATCTTCCTCTTATTTTTTTAATCTTGTAGCATATTGTAAACACTAGTTGTAAGAACCAATACGTAATTTTAATATTATATGATTAATGTTTGAATTTAATGTTATCCAAATAATCTCCCATGCTTATTCAGATTACTTTTTTATGTTTCATACTTAAACAATTTTGGATTGGAGGAAAAATATCAATAATTAAGGATAATAGTGTTAGAAGTTGGAAGGGGTGGAGAATTGAAATTTCTCAAAAGGAAAAAAGGAAAAAAGTCCCCGAAAAATCCATTCAACAAAGGAAAAAGTCCTTGGAAAAAATCCATTCAATAAAGGAAAATTTTCCTAGAAAATCCACACAACAGAGGAAAAAATTCTCTAAAAAAGTCACACAACAAAGGAAAATTAAAAACAAATCGCATGACCCAAAAACAATCCAGATTTCATTTTTAACCTCTTAAATCCATCCAAAAGGGAAAATGTGAGTATGTAAAAGAATGGGAAGGTTATAAATAGATGAATGATCTTTATTGGAGCATTAAAAATGGGGAAATCAATTTAACCATGAACACATTTTTTTACTTTTTTCTGAAACACAAGATGTAATTTTTAGCACATTTTCTCAAAAACAAAGCATGGAGATTTAAAAATAAATTAAATCATGCAAGGAAGTTTGTTTCATCATCCAAAAGGTTTGATAATAGAAAAAATCATGCAAAAGTAGAGGAAAATTTATTTTTCTATTTTGGGAGTGCAGATTTTTTTTTGGAATGGAATTAGATAAAAACAAAGTATGGAGATTATTTTTAGATAAAAAGAAAGAAAATAAATCATAATGTGTGCCCTTAAATAAAAAATATTTATGTTTGGATCAAGGAGACAAACCACACATGTTTTTTCCTATTTTTACAAGTCGAACTTGCATTTCTGGGCTTTTCCTTCTTTCCTCTCTCTCTTATTTTCTATAAACCTTCAAAATGTAATGAAAACATTTATCTTGGCTTCCTCATTCATGTTTTTGGAGTAATTCAGTATTTTGAGTGATAAAGCAATGGTCATGAGTGATTATTTGTTCTTATTCCACCTCTTGGAGCTATAAAGGATTTTTTTTACCTTTCTACAATCTATGTTTAGTGCATATTTTTGTAAAACTATGTTATCTTTATGATACATGTTTATCCTTGGTTTACCTATTTAATCTTCATCCCTTCATGCAGCTGATGTCAATTTTCAGGTCATGGATTGTGTTTAAAAAATACATGTAATATTTTTTGTAGAGCCATTTATTGCCCTTTCTTTATCTTGTCAAAACTCAACTTCAAACCCTTCTATAAAACCCTTTTTCTTTGATATAATCACTTGTAGTTAGTTTATGGTGTGCATATCTCCTATGGCCCATATGTGTGATTCTAATACGTCTGAGATCCTCAAAAATTTCTTGTGTATCACAATATTTTTTAGTTTGTCTCTTCTTTCCTTCTCCCTTTTTCATTGTTGGTTTTGGTTGATTAGAGTAGTCTTAGAGATACAAAAATACTTTAGGTGTTGCACTAAGAGAACTAGCCCTCTCTAGAGACTCACTCCAACATACAGGTCACCCATAACCTAGGAGTGTTTCCATTTTATCAATTGAAAGGATATTTATCACACCATCCTCCAAATGGTGCATTTTAAAGTGACAACAATTTTTGGCATGCCCGATGGAACATAGAACAAAGAATTTTTGATAAATTGATGTTGTTCCTAGTAAATATAAGCATTTAACACACATTCATCTAGAATATCAGGCTCCATAAGTTCAAAGCACATCCCGGTATAATATCGATGTGTATTTCATGCCAAAGGTTATAACTAGATCATCTACAAAAGGTATTCCATTTGATTTCATTGAGTTACCTTTGAATTCGGGTAAGAAAAGAAAAAATTTGAACTCCAAACTATACTCTAAATCTCATCCCACTCCATAAAATCCAAGTTCATTTCTCAAATTTTCCATACCTAGTCCCAATCTAAATATGGCCCTCCCAAGAAATTAGGTTTTTGTTTCCTTCAACAACGAAAACCCATTATTACTTGCTCAACATGATGATATCTTGGTTTCTGTTCTTAAGAGCATCCCATTTTTTGTCGAAAAATATGGTTACACCCATAAAACATGTTATAGATGTGTTCAATATATGTTATATTTATCATCTTAATCAAGAAACTTTTGCAATCATATTAGTAGCAACCTCTTTCAAAGGTAAAGCATTGTAGTGGTACAAGGGATTGGAAATAATTCCATCACTACATAGGATCAGCCGGAAGAATTTAATTGCAGGAATTTTGAGGACAAATCGATCATATTTCATTAGTGGAACAATTTACCACCATCAAGATATCTACTCTACATAAGAGTTCATGACTGATTTTAACTACAAACTCCAAAAGACTTTGGACAAAATTCAGGAAATTGGTAAGGCCTACACCTCAATATGATTTTTGTATTATTTAAGGCCTTTGAATTTTGTTGACATGTTAAATGTATAGCATGAAAAATTGAAAAAAATCCATGAAAACTAAGCCCACACTAAAAATCCTTGAGATGGGTAATGTAAACCTACCCTCGGCCAATTATCGACTATGTAAACCCAATCCTAGGGATGTGATAACTATATTTTTGAATTTTGTTTCATGTGTAGATAAGTTAATGGGAAGCAATTCATGGATTCTTTTTTTTGAAGGAACTACTCTGAAGGCCCAAACAAGCCTATTTTCAAGATATCAACACCGATGAACACCCTTTAGGGATGAACCAAGAAGATATAACACACCCAAGTAGTGTGTAAAATATATACGATACATCAAAGGAATTTTATGAAATTCATGTAATTTAAAATAGCTTTAGGAACAAGTTATACAACATCAGGCTACATATAGCATGGTGCAGGAAAATGAAAGTAGTTAAAAATATAGTCGATTTTTATGGATGCTATGAGAAGCTCCATAAATTTTGTGAAGTTACTAGATACTCCTTAGAAATACAGAAGGTCTACTTCACATTGCAAAATATTTTGGGATATTCTACTATCCGAATTTTGAGATATTGGCCCAATAGTGTAGATGAAGATCCCTAATCCCAGTGGGGATTCAAATGAGAAATCAAGAGTTCTATTGATATTTGAGGCCTAATTCAAATCCTAATATGACCTATGTAATTCCCTCTTCACTCAAAATGTGTTTGTTATCATTTTCATCATCATACTTTTTGGTGGCAGTCCCTTTCACCAACATACACGCTCGAGCCAAATCATAAAGGGGTAAATTTCTAATTTTAGGTGTAATTAGCTCCTAATATTTTTGGGAATGATCTCATCAGAAATTTTAGATTCAAAATCATATACGTCTTTCCTAGGTAACTCTCAAGGAAGCTCTCGGGGTAAAAGAATCACTCCCAATGACTATTTTTAGTAGTTGTTAGTGAAGGCGGGGTTTCCAAAAGTTTCCATGGTGCATTTTCACACCTATGAAGCACTTTGTGCCTTTTCACTTGATGAAATGGTGCGTGAGGTGCAAAAACATATTCCACCAAGGTGAGGAGAGAAGGTTATGAATTTTTCGTGACTTAAGAAGTCATTTAGGTGGTTAGGTGAGTGTTATGCATTCAAATTTCATTTGGCCCCCTCTCCATGATGAGCATGACCCATAGTGCCCTTGTAAGAACCTGCTATACCTTTTTACCTGGTGTAAAAAAATTTTCTACTAAGGTAGGATCTCTCTCTTGTCACTTAAAACCTCACACTTGCTCTTTAGGATCATGTTTTCAACTCATCCTTGCACTTGTCCCTCTTTCTCATAATAAACCCTACCCTTGGCACATTTTTCCAAGCATGTTTCACCTTTTCACCTCATTTCCCTTTACTAAGTGTGGTAAGGTACATGATAGGCTCCCGGACCCATTTATTAACCCCTAACTCACCCTCAACCCAGTTTAAAAAAAGAAGTGCTAAAGGTGGGTCAAGGGGTAGGTTTTCCTAACCTAAGTTAATTTTTGAATATTTAAACATAGTTATCAATTTGGAGCCCATTTTTAAAATATATTTTCCTTTTTTTTATGTTTTAACTAGTTCATTCCAAAATTTTACCAAGAAACCTCATGCTCAAGAACACATTGTTCCTCATATCTTACAAACCCCTAATCTAATCTTCATAATATTTAAACTGAAGATTCCCTACATGAAAACCTTTTGAATGTGTTTTCATGACCTCATTAATGCCCTATTCCATTTTTTACATTAATTTTAAACTTTCAGCCATGTAAAACTTACCCCTCGGATATATGGATTTATAGCGAGCCAAATGAGCTAAAAATCGCAGCATGAGATCCTCAAAAAATAGCTTTCAAATGAGCACTTTCTTTCCCCATGAAAATGGGTAGGATTAGAGTTATGGAGGACTGTTAATTTTATACATTATACCCTATCAAATGAAGAAAATTCAGACCTTCAATTTCACTTTTCATTTCATGAAGATCTAGATGAGAAAAACCCCTGAAAATTGTAGCAAAGCATCCCAGTGAGAAGTAGAATTTTTAGAGACCTTTTTCAACCGATATGCCACCTCATGGAAAATGTATATTTTTAGTAATTACCCATTCAATACACTTAATAATTTTATTAGGTTTGAAGTAAAAATCTATTCAAGATACTAATTTCATTCCTCAAGAGGAAAAGTGCTCAAAAGTGACAATTCAGTGAAATTGCCAAAACTAGTCACCTAGGAAGAACTTACTAAAAATAGTAAGTGTCCGAAAAGGGTCAAAATGTTAAAGGTCATTTATAATCCATTAATCACTAATTTTAACCTTCTTGGAGGAAAAACTCATGCTTTCAAAATGGTGGATAATGACATTGTGTCTCAAGCAGGAGAAGAGCCTTCTCAATCCCAATTTTGGTCACAGTGGAGCATTTTGGTCTCGGTGTGTTTCTCACTTTGTCGGATGGGTTGATCAAAGGCTTGAAATATTATCCATAAAATATATCACCTTCACTCATTGCATGATTGGAGTGATCTTCACCTCATCTCATGGATGGAATTGTTTCTCCAAGGCCCCGGATCACCAGGTTGAATTGTGAAGGAAATGGTCTCAAGTTGTATCAAGAACTTGGAATTTTGGGAGGTATTGTAGTGTTTCAAAGGTTTGAATTTTTTTCTTTCAAATGATTTAAATCACCCTTAATTTTATTAAATGATAAAATTCTCATCACCTTTCCTTTTAATGAAATTCAAATATGCTACAAAGGTGCATCATTCTAGTGAGGTCTTGAAGGGGAAAAGTTTCAAAGAATCAATATTCATCGGCAGAGCATCATTGCATTGCAGAAGGTCATCATGGATCAAAATTTCATCTTCAACACCATCATAGCTTATCTACATTGATTACAGAGGCATCTTCATTCATGCTTTGGAGCACTTCTTCTTTTCTCTCCTCTTATCTTCCCACCTTTCTAATTCTTCGTTGTAAGCCATCATTGTATTTTGTCTTATTTCACTTAAGTGACTCTAATTTTGAAATGTAAAAGTCCCATTTTATTTGTAAAAGGGGACTTATTTTCTCACTTCCTAAGAAAATTAAGAGTCACAAGTGAAATAAATACAAGAAGGGTCATGTGGGGGTAGAGGAAGATTTGAATTTTAAAGCTATAAAAGGAGATAACCTCCTTGTTATAAGGGGATGGTTAGTTATTGTTTACTAGATCTCATTGTCTTTCTAGGAACAAGTTCCTTAATTTCCTCTATTCTCTTGTCTGTTGAAAATATTTCCCCATCTCAACTTATTCTCCATAAACATTGTAAATTGTGCAATATGATGCAATAAAACTTTGTGTTTGTTGTTGATTTTTCCTCTTTCTATGTGAATCATTTTTCTTCTTATTAACGCAAGTGAAATATTATGGTTTTGAAACAATAAACTATGTTATACTATTTATTGTACAAAACCCCATCTTTGTTATTCTCACCACACCTCTCTCTAGGAATTTTCCTCTTGTAGTTTATACAAGCACATTGCCACAGTGTAGGTAACTACCTTGTGTGATCCCTAGTTGAAAACCACCCCAAATTGATAGAATAGTATACCTAATATTAATTTTTTCAATACGTGAAGCTTCTCCATTCAAGAATATGGACCTAGTCCCAGAGCATTGGTGAAATCCCATAATTTTCTCTTACAAAAATTATTTCACCAAAATTTTATAGCAGCCCACTGTGGGGTAGATTTAACATATCTACACCCAATATACGAATCAAAAAATCCATTAAAATTAAAATATTCCAAAAAAATGAAATTTGAAAGACCAAAATCCCATAAAAATAGTAATAAAAAATATGTTTTGATTTAAATCCGAAATTACAAAAACTATGTGATAGAGGATATACTAGATTGAATAGGTTGAGATGAATTGTCGACCCCACTTTTGAGGCTTTACAAAATCAATAAGAACAAATTAGAGATTATCCATACTACTTCTCTCAAGCTTCATCACCATCTAATTCATCAAGTGGTACTCCTATAAATCCTATCCAAACTCTTATTAATACTCCTCCTGTGAATCCTCTTGATTCTCCCATCTTTCAACCACCGTTGAACAATGAATTCCCAAGTGAAGAATAATAAGAAGAACTAGAGGAAGAACAAGAAGAATAATTTGTAGAAGAAGAATAAGAAGAAGGAGAACTTGATATGGAAGAACAAGGACCTCTCCCTTGGGAATAAAATAGTATCCCATTAGCTTTAACTCCACCACTCCATGAGCTTCATGGAGGTTCAAGAAATAATTTCCCTATGTTTAGAGGTGATGGGAAATAACATCTAGATGAGCATATTTTGCATTCATAACTACATGTGGTGTGTTAGGAGTTTCTCATGAAGATGTATTTTTTCACTTATTATTTTTGAATCACTTCAAGATGGTGTTGTTGATTGGTTTTATCATCTACCAAGAGGTTCCATTACAGGATGGGATCAAATGAAAACTAAATTTGAAGCTAGATTCAAACTAGTGGAAGATGCTCATGTCCTCCTCCTTGCTCAATTGACACAAATGAAGAAAGAACCTCAAGAATCCATGAGAGATTTCGTGGAAAAGTTCAACAAATTGGTCAACAAGATTCCCATCATTTATCTTCCTATTGTTGATAATTTGAAATGGTTCTTCACAAATTCCCAAATGTTGGGAGTGAATTTATTTCTCTGAAAGAGTTAAACCAAGAGATTTTGACCATGCTAAATAAATTTCCTTTGAATTGGAAAACGTCCTCATCTTGTCAGGAAATATCAAGAATCCTTCAATGAAGGATAAGTCCCAAAATCCCAAAGATGAGAGAATTGATTCATTATTACAGAAATTAGCAAATGAATTGAAAATGTTAAGAAGGAGGTTTCCCAAAAAACATCCCATAACAGAAATCATATTGTAGGAGCACCCCAAAGGCTTACCTTAGAGGCTCCACCTATCAATGTAATTTGTAGAACTCAAGAAGATGAAGGACTTGAACAAGAAATTGAGGATAATAATTTCTTAGAGATTGAAGAAGTGGAGAATGATGTATAAATATTATTTTGTGAATATTCAAGAGGTGAAGAAGATGATGATGAAGATGCACCCAGTTTCTCATGTGCAATATTCACATGTTCTCTATCTCAAAAATGATTTTCTTCCTCCACTCCTATGAAAAATAAGAAGGTTAGAGATCCTCTTGTAGTGAATCTATAGAAAAAAATAATTAGTCAAGGATCCCCACTTCCACCCTTCATGGAGTCTGTAATGGAGAAACCAAATCCAAAGTGGCAAGTAAGATGCCATATGCCATTTCAAGTAAGTCTCCTAATGCTCCTATTTCTAATTCTATGAGAGCTACTCCTTCAAGAGCTTTTGGTGTGCCCCAAAATCATCATTTTCTCCTCATGAAATAATTATCATATTGCTTCATCTTCATACACCCATTTTGATATCATAGAACATATGAACAAGTCCAAAGTACATTTTTCTAAATCCAAGTATTTGTGGACTGACCCCAAATAATTTGACAAGATTTTCTATCATATCAAGGGTGGTAGTTCAAAACCCAATACTGCAATCTGTAATTCTAAAGGGTTACTACCAACACCACATACTCCTCCATTGTAGAACATGCTTGTTATGAGTGCATTAAAGAATGATAAGATTGATCCTTTATATCTCTCCCTTCTCATTGGAGGATACCGATTGAATAATTTTATAATAGATTCAGGTGCTTCTAACAATGTAATGCCCATATAAGTTTCCAATGCTCTTGGAATTACCTTAACATGAGATATTATCTCTTGTTACTCCATGGATTCAAAGGAAGTTCCACTTGTGGGGAATATCTAGGATACACATGTGGCTCTTTTTGAATTTCCAAGCAAGAAGATGTTATTGATTATTTTGGTAGTGAATATCGGTATCATTTGGAATTTTTCTAAGTAGAATATTTTTTTGAGACTTAGGAGGAAAAATTCAGGTTTATTGGTCTTCCACAACCATTTAAATTAAGGAAGATATGGAAAAGTTGCTTCCTAGAATATACTATATAAAACCCAAAAAAAACCCGGGTATGTTGGCACATCACCCAGCCTGAGCTAAGCGCTCACCTAAAGCGCACAAAGGTATTAGGCCCCTCTTTAGAGTTTCTTGTGTAGGATGTTAGTGTGATGAAGATACAACATATTCAAAACCATAAATAACCATAAACATTCCATAGTGCCTAACCAGATCTAGATCTTAGAGAATCATGAATTAAACAATAACTATAATAATATTAACCATACAAGAACCAGTTACAGTCATGTTTAAAACCATTATCCATCCAATATACTCCATTACATTAAACATTGTAATACATAGAAGCTTCTTACATTACAAAGCATCACCATAAGTCATGTGCACATCAGATCTAGCAGCATAACTCTACAATAATTCACTACTCAGTATCTCCCTCTAACTACATAGTTCACTACATATTTATAGGGGTGGGGACTTTCCCTTCACCACCTATGCACTTCCCAAAATAGGTCGCATGCTGATAATAGCCATGTGCCTTTACATTAACATGCACACATGCAAGTGCACTAATGATAGACATCTTATAGTTAACATGAAGAAGTAATCCTATTATTATCTTTAACTTATACATGGTGTTTATCATAAATTTGTTCCAAAATAGCATTTTTGTGTCGTGCAAGTCTCCATCCCAATGTGTGCTCCACTCACTATCTTCCAAAAATATCCCGCATCTATGAAAATGGCTAAGTCCTTAATCAGCTTGTCATGTCTCATGTTTCTTTTCATATCCTTTTGCGCCTTCAAGTGTGCCTTGATCATGCGCGTGAATCCTATGTGTGACTTCTCCTTATCATAATATTATGTTTTCTCAACATTACCCCACACTAAAGTACATTTTCATCCCAGTAATGGGGATTCTTTCTAATGTTCCCAAATAAAGAATAAGAATGGAAAGAATGTAAAGAATCATTGTACAAAAGAATAGACCTTTACTCTGTAGCACCCTCTTCTTCAACTAGGAGGATCAACTTTGGATATTTTATTTTAATCTCAACCTCCAATGTCTGCTAGTCATCTAGTGTGGTCCTTGTCTTCTCTAGAATGTCTGTGGAAATGGCTTCCAATTCATCCTGAGTAATCTTTTCCTTTTCATTTTGTAGTACTTGGATAACATTGGCCATAGCATTCATCATTCCCTCTAGAAGATCCATCTTCTACGCTATGAGACATCTTCTACGCTATGAGATTTCCAATCTCATCTATTCTCTCCTTATGTGGGTCTTAGGCTGCTGTAAGGGCTTCACACTTTTGTTTCACTAGTGCCAATCTTTTTGCACATCCCAGTGTCTCATCTTTCATGGCCTTCAGAATGTCATTATCTTCAACTAGATTTCTAATCCAAATCACTACGCTTCAGTGCTGTAAAATATTCAGAGCTTGGTCAGCTTTCTTTAGTTCATCCTTTAGATTTTGGAGCAATGCCTCATAATTTAAAATTTTCCTAACCACAGAGGCCTTTCCTATTTCTACTTCTTGTTCAGGATCGTTTGGTGCTGACATTTAAATTGGTCCATCTTCTAACACCAAATCAACTAATGTGCACACATAATGCATACCTGAAGGAAAATTATCAGGTACCTTAGACTTAAGATAAGGTCTTGCTTTCATAACATAATCTCCAATTTATTTTACCATATTAATGAAGGCCTCATTCTTTTTCTATTCTAGGGTCTTTTTATCCTTTTAAACACATTATTTCTATAGTTTTTCCTTGTTATCTTCAAGTAGCACTCTAATGGTGGAAACCTTATCAATGTTCCTTCATGTCACCTTTGTAGATACCTTAACATATGCATTACTCACCTACTCATCAGACATTAGTAGATTAGGTCTTATTTTCATGTGTCTGCTTTGGGGTTCCTTCTTCACTCTCCTTGATACACAAGATTCCTCACACACGTCAAAATCTAGCTCATCCATATGGGTCTGCATGGACTAGGATAATTGTTTCCTTGTGTGTATGGTGGCCATGTCTGGATCCATTAGCTCCCATCCATATAATTCCTTAAGGCCCACTGTGCTCTGAAAAGTGTGGGTGATTTTTCTTGTGTCCTCAGCATAGCCCATACTTGGCATAACATATTCTTCACTTGTTCTCTTTATTCTTGGCCCCTTATGAACCTAAGCACCAAGGTTTGAAGTTGGTCCTTCTCCATCCTGAGTACTAACATGAGTGTTGATAGCTCTTACACCATCTCTTATGCTTCCTTCACCCCTTCCTCTTCATATTTCATTTCTTCATCTCTTGGGTTCCTCCACATCTTCTAGTTGCATTGGGGTTCCAGGCGCGCTCTCCTCAAACTCCTCTACCTCCTCATTCAGCTTCAGCTTTCTCCTTCTCTTCTCCTCAAGTGCCTCTTTTTGAGGGGAGAGTCTAGGTGATCTTCTTACAAGCTATGGTGTTCTTGCACCTTGGGTCCTAGTTCTTCTAAATACCCTCTTAAACCGGCGCTCTTCAGGGACTGCATCCACATCCAAGTCCTCTTCTCCTTCTTGCGCCTATGGTGGAGTATCTACGTGCTCACTCTCCACTTTGTCTGTGGGTTTCCTTTGGCCTCTATGATCCAAGCCTCCACTATCTTCGTGTTCCTCTTCTTCCTCATCTATCTGTATGGTCACAGCAGCCTTGGAGTTAGCACATTCTCCATTGTATGTTTACCCTTAAGCGGTGGTGGGAGCATGAACTCATTTTCCACATACTTATTATTCTCTAGCCTAGGCTTAAGATGAAGATATATGAGCATGGATCCACTGTCCCCAATATCCAAACTTACTTTGGCTTCATATTTATGATGTCTGAAATGAGCCTCTCAATGTAGGTAGACCGACCTAGATATACATATGTTTTCCTAAGGGTATGGTAGTCACAATCTACCTTATCTGCATTGAAGTTCAAATGGCGTGCATCAATAAATCTATGAACTAAGGCCTAGAAGTAGTGTGTTGTGAAGGAATAGGAAGTTTTCACCATGGACTTCATGTCCCATCCTTCATGGAAAACCACATAATGTAAAATGTTGATACACCACGAATGTCTTTGCCTTACCTACTATCAAAGGTAGTTCCTTTAGAATGTGTCATTCCTCCTCAAATGCCACGCGAATTTAGTCATACCACATTTATGCCCTTTTCTTGAATGGGACACTCATTGATCCTTCACATAAATATTTCTTGAACCTTTCCACGAGGGACTTCTTCTCAATGGGGTATTCCCAAATTTTGTTCTTTGGCCCATCGGCACTCCAATTTCTACAAATACAAGAGATAAGAGGATGGCGCCAAAACTTATCTTTTCACCTACGCATGCTTCCTCAACAATGGTTTCTACAATATAGCCTACTAAATTATATACTTCTCCCTAGGATATTTTCTTTGTAACATAAAGCCACATGGTGTTTACCTGTGACCATCTCTCTTGATCATTTAGCTTGGTGAGAAGATGTGCGGATGCCTGCACCACAGGGTACTTCTTCAATTTATAGATGTCCATTCCACGTGGACCCTTGGTATACCCCAAATCCTTGCTTTTGTCTATAACCATTTCTTTATCAGTCAGATCACTAACAATGTTTGTCCCTGTGCCCTTCAATCTTGTTAATGTCTATGGAGACGCCTCTCATCCAACTGTATGAACTTGCTAATTATTTCTTCTAATATTTTTCATCGAGTTAGACCTCTAAAGACGTGCAATACACAAAGAAGGTAACATGAATTCCATAGGAAGAACTTCTTTTGTGCCAAACACCAACTAAAAGGGTGTAGCCTTATTCAACCTCTTGTAGGTTGTTCTAGATGCCCAAAGCACAAAGAGAAAATTTATCATCTCAATCTTTCCTTCCAACATCACAAATTTTTATCAAGGCCTAGCTCAATATCTTTTTGAAGGCCTCAACAAAGTACCATTTTCTAAGTATGATAGGGTGTGGTTTTGTGGTGTACAACCATAAATTCATTCAATAATATCTTGATTATCTCATTTAAAAAGTGTGTGCCCCTATCACTTGTCAAGCTCAGCGTACATCCATACCTAGTAAGAATTTTTCCCATAAGAACCTAATTGTTGTAGCTCTGTACAATCTTTTGTAGATGTTGTTTCTACCCACCTTGTAAGATAATATGTGCAAGTGATGATATAGCATGTGTTAGGAAATAAGGGATAAAATATGCGGATGAGTCCCTCACAAAATCACAACAATAGAAACTAATATGCAAAAAATATTACATATCTGAAATAAAAGTGCAGAATAAAAATAACACAACACAAAGAGATAATATTTAACATGGTTCACCCAATTTGGGCTACATCCACCAAGAATCACTTGCTCAAATTTTATTACAAGCCACCGCTCTCTCAATACAATACCCAAATCTATTTGGAGCTATGCTCAACAAACTCTACAAAATTCACACCCAAATTCATACACATCTGTAATGTTACATCATCCCTACCATATGCACAAAACCACATAAGTAGACAACTACTTAAGTAGTTTTACAAAACCATGGGTATCAAAACCATGGGCCAAAACCATCCCATAAACCTATGGGTCAAAAATCTCATCCATATGAGAAAAAAAAGCAAATTTCTTGGTATATCGAGCATGTTTTGTTTCAAGGCCAAAAAAAAATTTTGGGGGGGGCTTTTCCCCCAAATCCTCGCTACTGGGGTTCTTTGCCCTAGGCCCCGCTCGGGGCTTCTGGAACAAAACCCTAGCGAGACAACTGCAGAAAGTGTATAGTCTTCAACACTTTCACACATGAAAATAGGCTCTACAACCTAACGGTGTGATCCAATTCTATGTGTGCCTAGTGAAATAGGACCTATAAAGTCTATAGCCCATTTCTTAAATGGATCTACACTAGAATAGGCCTCAAATTAATTTCATCTGTTGTCCTAGTTTTTCCAAAGTGTTGATAGTGATCACACGCCTTACAATACTCTTTGCAATCCTTGTACAGGGTCTCCCACCATAATATAGCAAGTAGAATCATGTACACAATGGCATCACTTGTATAGTTCCCACCTGCAATACCACCATGAGCCTCTTCCATGATATATATGCACTCATGTTCTAGTACACACCAATGCAATACTTCATCTCGGCCTAGTTTGTATAAATCTCCACTGATCAACATAAAGGGTGCCACGCAAATTGTAAGTTGTTTCTTCTCTAATGCTTTCATTCCTTCTAGCACCATACCCATGCATAAAAAGACAACAATATCCTCCAATTCTAAAGGCATGTGATGTAACATGTATAACTGTGCATCTGGCATTGTATCTTCAATTGTTTGTGCATCCTCCCCTAACTGAATCCTTGATAAGTGGTCTAGGCTAGAATTACTTTTACCTGGTTTTACCACAACTATGAAATCAAATTCTTAGAATAAGAGCACCCATCGACATATGTACCCCTGTAAAATGGGATTATTTACCAAGTATTTTAATGCCATGTGATCAATATAAAATACAAAAGGTGTTGCTAGCAAGTATTGTCTAAATTTATGCAGTGCGTAGATCATCGACAAGGCCTCGCACTCTTGTTGTATAATTCTTCTCTGAAGAGTCAACTTTCTACTAGCAAAATAGATAAGATGATCTATAATACCCTCTCCAGGTTGAGATGACTCTCTGCTAATGGTTGTGCCAAAGGCATCCACATATACATGAAACTATTGGTTCCATGAAGGAAAACACAAAATAGGCATTGTTATAAGTATCTCCTTGAATTCCTAAAATGTGTGTTTTGGTGATTCTCCCTAATAAAACATCCCTTTTCCTTTTACTAACTTTTATAGGGGTATGGAAGTCTTCATATATCCTTTGATAGATTTTCTATAATACCCTTTGTGACCCAAGAATCCACACACTCACTTTGACTAGTAGGCTCTTCGAGGCCTACAATAATTGTGTAACCTTAGTTGGATCCACTAACAAAACTTCGATGCAGATGATGTTCCCTAACAAAGTTCCAAAAGGTGTAGCAAACATGCACTTCTTGATGTTTAAAGAGATGCTTAATTGTCTACATATTTCAAACATTAGTCCATAAATTATCATAATGATTCCTCTAGAATAAAATCTTGAATGATGCCATATGTTAGCATTTTTTCAAACCAAAGTTAATTTCTTCCTTAACTTTTCTTCTCTTGATCCTCCTATGTAATTCTAACTTTATGATACCCAAAGAATCCATCGCAAAAGAATAGGGTTCATCCTTTGTGAAAGGTGTAGGAAAAGGATATCTTCCTCCTAATTTGACCATATTTTTTATACCGATCACTATGGGGCTAACCCACTTTCCTCTCGGGGCTTGATGATGCCATATGTTAGCATCTTCATCTCTTAGGGTTCATCCTGTAATGACTTCCGATGCACTCCCTTTTTAATCTTCATCTCTCCTAATGACTCATGCACTCCTTTTAATTCATGGCATCCCCTAGGAAATAAGTCCTAAAAAGATCGTAGTAACTCAATTATATTTTCCACTTAAGAATCATTCCAATAATCCTCAATTATTAGCTCATTAGGTTCAAAGCATTCGTGCCATGTTCACTTTCTTGGTCTTCATAGGTTCATGATAGGCACGTGCATTTTTATCTACACTATCTAACACCTCACATGTACCTATTGAATGATCTATATCCATATTTTCTACTTCTTCATCATCCACTATGTAGACCATCTTACCTTTTTCCTTCTCAAAGCAAGTATGCTTAAGTAGTGTGGCATATGTCTCTTCTACTTCATCAAAATGCACTCTTGAGTCTACCTCACTAAATAACTCTTGAATGAGTTCTTCATCCTTTGCACTATCTCCCATAGTTAAGTGCTTTATGACCCTTAATGCCTCTTCCACCAGAGGTTTAGTAGATAAGTAGTCAAAATTTTGGGTCATTCTTGCAATCAAAATCTACTAATTCTCGGTCTCCTATACTGACTTTTTCATAAACATACCAAGCACGTATGTAGACTTATAAAGTGGAATAAAGCTTGTGCACCCATAGTGAATATGGTAAAGCTTCTTGCCCCTCTATCCAAAGTCTCTCACACTTGAATGTGGTTACTCAACAAGTTGATTACCATGATACGCATAGATTTGAGTAAGTGCATTACTCCTACGAACCGAGTGATTAGAGAAATTTTGAATTCATTCCATTCTATGAGATTATCCCTGTGAACCATCTACAAGCACTCTTCTATTCCACACAAGGTATACACTAGCATATATCTTCTTTCCACTTGATCTATCCACTTCTTCTCCATGGTGCGAAGGAATACCATAGGGTCTCCTTCTCTAGTGTACCAAGGTACAAGGTTATTACCTATCCTCCGAATACATCAAGGTTTTCTTCTCCATGCAAATGCACTTCTTACTTCGTGCCCAACCATCTCATAGGTTTCATGTGTCCAATTATCACAAGCAATAATTGTAGTATCACTAATAGATTGTGCATCTTCCTACTCAGGATTCCTTCCTTAGATGGCTCAAGTAATTTCGGGTCCTAAATGGCGCGTACATAAATTTTGTTAAGGTCTTCCTCTCTCAAAGGTTCAACATAAGGTGCATATTTACCATCTATCTAAGGTATAATTATTATTTTTCCTTGTTCTCAAAATTTATATACCCTTTGTTAAATTATAAATCAACATTATTTGCATAACACCAATGGCACCCAAGTAGAGCTGGGAAATTGTCTTCTTATGCAAGTTCTAAGACCTCAAAATCTCCAGTGAACTTGGCCCCTTATATAGTAATGGATGCATCCTTTAAAATTCCTATGGGAGTGGCCTTAGTTCGATTAGCCATGAACAATACATTAGAGGATGGTTGTAATGGAGGTCTTCCCATTTATACCCATGCATCTAAAGTAAGCACATTAACTTTCGTGCCTGTATCAATCAATATATTACTCAAGAGCCACCCATCCACAAAAACATTCAGAGTGATCTCTTTGTCATAATCCAAACTATGAGGGGGAAGATTAGCATGCAAGATCTACCTTCTATTCTCAATACTTGCGTGCAAAGTGTTTCCATTTAGCCAATTCCCAAATAATGGAATGATATTCTCCTGGTGCAACATCTTGCATACCTCTTTTAAGTCATCAGTATCTGATTGGACTGTCTCTACTACCTTTTTTTCTAACTTTCATGACTATTCCTTTAAACATTGTATTTCACCCTAAAGATTTTTTAGTACCTCCATGGATCCCTGATAAACCTCCTTCTAATGTGCAGGATCTAGGTACCTTGTGTGTAAAACTTCCTCCTTGGTTATGATAGGCTTTTATTGTAATGCCTCTTTGTCACACACAGCTTCAGCGTGTGTAGTAATCTTCACATGTAATACCTCAGGTTCCAGTGCCAGCTTTGGCATCCACTAATTTTCCATAGTGCATTGTATTCTAACCATCCCTGCACCCTTGTTCTCTTATTTATGATGCTTTCTAAGATGCTCATATAAGTATGGGCATTCCTCATAACTTTGATTCTTCCCACAAAATAACAAGTAATATTCTAAGGACATTTTTGTCTTTATTGGTCAGGAGATCCGCATGTAAAACACATTCAACAAGGGAACTCACCTCATCCACCACCATAGCCTCATCCCCTAAATCCACCATGATATCCTCAACCTCTACCATGACTTCCTTTAAAGTTCCCTTCATTCCGATCATAGCACGCTTGAGTGTGATCATGATCATGGTGCTCACTTTTACCTTTAGAGTTATCTGATACTCCAGTCTGTCACACACCAATATCTATGGCATCATGGATCTAACCAATCAACCTACAATCTTCTATATCATGATTCATGGACTAGAAAATTTTACAATAGTAAGATACATTCTTCCTTATCACATGTTGTAATAATGGGAAGTGGTTGGCATCATGGTCCAAATGACATATCTCACAATCTAGCAATAATGAGTGCACTGACCTATGGGGACAACTATCCTTAGTGTGCCCTTTCACTTCATAATCTTTACACCCAATCCCATTATGTATCTCATGAGTTTAATTGGTCGATAGTCTCTCCAATATTTTTCCATAGCTGCAATATGTGCTTCCAGAATGGGCTTACTCCAACATCTATACTTCCAACTACCTCAACACGTAAAGTTCCTTCAAGTGCTTTGGGTCTTTATATGTCTTATGTGACAATGCCCTCCTAAAAGGTGTGATCAATCCCCCAAAAACCACTGTGCATGTTGGCTTACATGAATATCATAATAAATTTTAGACAACAGTGTCTTAAAATGGGCATCATATTCCCGAATGCTCTCAGTAGTTCCCTAATTAATATCTCTGAGTGTGCTTATACTCTTTAGTTCAAACTTAGGGATATGAAACTCCTTAAGGAAAACATCCTTTAATGTTGCATAATCTATGCAAGTCTGATCAGGGTCAAACTTCATGTTCCAATTGTGTACATGCCCCCGTAATGTAGTTGCAAACTAAATTTCCTTGTACTTAGAAGCCATAACTCCTTTTGTGTGCCATAGTCTTATACATGTTCATGTGTTCAATGTCATCTTCTATGCCCCTATACTCTAGAAGACGACAAGACATATCCTTGTAAATATTCGCGGGGTTTGTGTAGACCCCGCCTACCTAATTAAGAACCTCTTATGTTACCTTTGCCTCTAGAACCACCAAATCCACCAAAGCTAGAGACACATATACCCCCGATCCTTCACCTAGCCGTAGCAGCGGACCAATGGATGTACTTCCTTGTGTCCCAATAGTGGTACTAAACTAAACTCCTATAGTCTACGCAAAGTGGTACTACTCCCAAAAGTGAGTCCAAAATTTTACACGCTTGAGTTTTGTGCTATGATGGGCCCGAAAAGGTATATCCAAAAAGAGGTTTTCCTTGTTATAGATGTACTTGATATCTAACTTACTCATACTCTTCTCTTGCCCCAACTAGCTTGTTGACTACTGGTTGTATTAGATACTAGAAATCCAAGTGCAAGGGCTAGGTTGTCAAGTAGATTCGATGATGCATGCTGCGATCCATATCATCTCTGTGGAGAGGCTCCCATGTGTGGGTCGAGGAGGGTTCCCTATTATGCTTTCCCAAATGGGGGAGTTCCATATGCTCTATCTCCACACCTCCTACGTGAGCTTCAAATCCTTCATGATCCATCTCTCTCTCAACATCATCTGCTCTGCCCGAATATCACGTTGCTTCTCTATCTCCCTCTCGTGCACCTCATTATACTTAAGCCACCTTTCTTCTCTTTTCCTCTCTACCACTAGGTCTTCCATCTTTCACCAAACATGTTCCTGCCCCCATGCATGGTGGGGTTTAGCTAGCCATCGATTTTTCTTCCAAGTTTAGGGTTACCATCAAGATTTTGATCGCTAGTGGAATTCCTTACAAATAAGTTCTCCGGGATAACGTAGAAACTGGAAATTAGTTACCTCTAGGAAAAAAATAAGTGGAAATTGAGTACTCCAAAGTACATCTATTCAAAACACCACGGAACTAAGTATCCACAGTGCACGTCCAAATCAAATCAACATCATAAAGGGCCTAGAATTCTTCCCGCATCCGAGAAAAGTGTGTGATACCTCCATTCCTTTTAAACACATAAGCAACCAACCACTCATACAGCTCTACCAGAAAGATAACAAATAAGCTCTCATAAAAATAGTCATACAAATTCCACTCCACCCACGCATGTGCATCAAACTCATATCCAATGTTGAATCTCTAGAGTGTGTTCTTCTTCCAGATCCTTTATCCACTCCTCAACACTTGCTAAGGTCAACCAATACATCTTCATTGTGAAACATCCTAAAAATAGCTAAAAGAGGTCTCGGCAATGGAACCAATGTTGCGGCCTAGAATCTACTATATAAAACATAGAAAAACCCAAGTGCCTCGGCACATCACCCATCCTAAGCTGAGTGCTCACCCAAACACGCAAATTATCGTGCCCTCTTTAGAGTCATTTGTGCAGGATGTTAGTGTGATGAATATACAGACATATTCGAACCACAAATAGCCATAAAAATTCCATATTGCCTAACAAGATCTAGATCTTAGAGAAACATGAATTAAACAATAACTATAATATTATTAACCATATAAGAACTATTTACAGTCATCTTTAAAACTCATTATCCATCAAATATACTTCATTACATTAAACATTGTAAAGCTTCTTACATTACAAATAATCACCATAAGTCATGTGTGCATCGGATCCAAAGAACACAACTCTATAATAATTCACTACTCAGTATCTCCCTCTAACTACACAATTCACTACATATTTATAGGGGTGGGGACTTTCCCTTCACCACCTACACACTTCCCAAAATAGGTTGCATGCTAATAATAGCCATGTGCCTTTACATTAACATGCACACATGTAAGTGTGCTAATGATAGACATCCTATAGTTAACAGGAAGAAGTAATCCTATTATTATCTTTAACTTATACATGGCACTTATCAGATACTCATTCCCAAAATAGCATTTTCATGTCACATAAGTATCCATCCCAATGTGTGCTCCGCGTGTTATCTTCCAAAAATATCCCACATCCATTAAAATGTCTAAGTCTTGAATCAGTGGTTCTTACACGTGTTTCCTTTCCGATCCTTTTGCGCCTTCAAGTGTGCCTTGATCCTACACATGAATCCTATGTGTGTCTTTTCCTTATCACAATATTATTTCTGTAACAACCATTCTGATTAAGGGAGATATGTTAAAGTTTCTTCTAGCAAAAAAATATGAGATATATGGTGTAAAAGTAAGGAAATCCAGGAGCTAACATCTTGTATTTCAAGATAACAGAATAGGAATTATTTCATAACATCGGGTGAGGGTGATGAAATTCCTATCTTGTTAGGACCAAGCATTCCTTTCTCAGATAGGGTATTGACTATGAAGGAGATTGGGAAATCTTGAGTTGTAAGAGGACAACCCCAAATTGCCAATGATTCGAGCCATGAAGAAGATAAAGTGATTCTTGATGAGTTCTAAACTAAAAAAAAATTCCAATGTATTTATTCATGAAGAAGAGGTATTCTCATTCCCATTTGAAGATGAAGATTCTCTTTACCATATCATCCATGGAGAAGAAAATATAACTTGTGATGAGCCTTTAAAGGATTTGAAATAATAATTTGTGCAAGAAATGTTGAGAGTTACATAAGGAATAGAAGATACTCAACTCATCCTTGAATTCCTTATGTAAGCCATGGAATTACAAGATAAGTATGAATCTAATTTTTCCTTCTCAGTTGATTCCAAAAATATTCATGATGAAACTATAGACACTAAAAAATTACACACTAATTTCTTCCCCCATATCTTCCCTCTTTTTATTTAAACTCACTCCTAATTCCAATTTAAATGCATTTCCCTCTGAAATCCTATCCTAACCTTTTTTACACCCTTATAAATATCTTAATTGCTATCCTAACCTCATATTTACCACTATCCTATTCAAAAACCCAAATTATCCAAGTGTTTATTATCCCTCTCCACAAGGACATGCTTTCCTATCCATATTTTTCATCATCACCCGAATCCACCTCATTTGAAGGTTTTCAAAAACCACTTCCAAACAGTTGTTCTTATCGCTCCCAAATCACTAGAGATTTGGGTAATCACTAGTGACCCTAAAAATATGGCCCTTCTCTCTTAGCTTGGGATCATCAAACATTTGCAATGAAGTTATGATTCTCTAAGATTTGAAGCACGGTCCTATCGACAACACAATTAGCCACTCTCAAACTTCTAAAGAAACCACATTTTATTTGTAAACATGCATTACATCCATCAAACACCTCCCCTTTTCTCCTCACACGTATATCAGGTTGACCAAGGTAATTGTTTTCTTACTTTACTGTTTAATATTTTCCTATTTTGTGTTAATTATCTAACCAGAATAGTAATCAATCATTATTTATAATCATATTTATCAAATCACTTGTTTATTAATCTATATCAAGTTTTATAGAAATCGCTAGTGATTCCTCCAATATCCATTGATTTCTGCTTCATTGATCTACTTTTAAGTTCCTTGCATTTTTATCATACTTCATCATTTCTTTATCACTAATCCTCTATTCCAAGTATGGATCTATTTAGATGACCTTTCCATGTGTCTCGCATCACATCACTTCCATTCATAATCTCTTGATCGTTAAAAAAACCATTTGTTTGGGATCAATACAACATTTCTTATGAGTTGATCTTCTACACTATTGTACTAACCCCTAATCCCAACGACATCGAGGATCAGATGGCCATCATCTATGAGGAAATCAATCATGTCGATCAATATTTGGAGGATTACTTTTATAACCTTTGGCAATTTGTTACTCTCTCTTATGCCATTTATTACGATCAACATCTGGAAGAACGTGTTGAATTGTAGATCAGTTTATTTGGTTTCATCTCTAGCATATTATCTAACATAAAACATTGGAAAATATATTGAAAAATATTGTGTGATTTTTTTTACATCCATTTATTATTGTTTATATGCTCTTATATCTTATTGTGTATTCGGATCTTAAGTGAAAATGTGATCTGACACCCATGCAAGGAAGCCCTTTTGTTCTGAGACAAAACCTATGTTAGAAGCTCACTTTATATCTATCTAACATATTTTTGTTCAATGTGTCTTTGATTTGTATATTTTCACCCCTTTGTAGTTTGGAGTGCATACATGGATCAAAGGACATTCAATTTAACATCCACTATAGGTTCTTAAGCGATGTCATATTCGAGGTATGGTGGTCTATGTTTTATTTCATTGGGAAGATTTGAGAACTAGGATTACACCATTACGAAACAAAACAAATAAATCGAGGAATTAGATATCTCTCGTGAAACAATTATTGATGTATGTAATTATGAAAGAGAAGTTTTCTCTTTTCCATTTGAAGAGGAAGATTCCCTCTATGATGAAAAAGTTGAAATCAAAGTTTTTGAGTCCTTTGAAGATGAGGCCTCCTATAACAAAGTAGTGAAGATCAATGAGTCTTGGGATGAGGAATCAATTTCCCCAAATTGTTTCCTAAAAATTCAAAATAAAGATTCTCTAAATGAATGTGAAGGTGATCTTTCATAAGTCTTGAATAAGTTTTTGTAGGCAATCTTGAAAGTTGTAGAAGAAACAAAATACTCGAGAGCTTATTCTCGATATCTTGTCCCATGTCATGGTTATGCAAGATAATTATGAAGTTAAGTTTGATTCTTCATTCAATTCCCAAATGTCTCATGATGAAATAGGACAAAAATATGGACTCAATGCTTCTCATGAATATTTTGTCAATAAGCATGAATATTGGAAAATGGAAAACTTAGATAATTCAATAAATCCACTCAAAAATCAGCCTTGGGGAAGTGGTGAAATTAAAAGTAAGAAATCAGCAATATGGGTTAACGTAGAAGACAATTTCCAATCTGATATTGATGGACTTTTTAAGTAAGGCTCTAAGCATCAAAGTAACTATGTAGGCTCACTCCTCCTAAGTATACAGACACTCATGAAAGCACCTTGATTTCATAATCAGTTGAGGAAAAGAGGCTATTTCCTTGAACCATTCGATGGCTTCACGGAACATCATCACTCAATGTTACTCATTCAGGGGTGACATCTGAAGAGAAAAGTGCTTCAATAAAAGTGAGTTGTCCCCCACACCTACCATAGTGAATATAGGTTTTTTTTTTTCCCTTTCCATCATGTTTTTTCCTTTTCATCGTGTGTGTCCTTTTACTGTCATGTGTTTTTTCATGTTTTTGTTCAATAAAGAGGTTTTTTGTATCCATCCTTGATATGTAATGACTCTATAGCCCAATGGATAAGGCATTGGTCCTCTTAGTGTCTTGAGATTTTTGGTTCCTACTTGCTTCATTCTCACTTTTTCAAACCAAAAAAAGTCCCCAAGTTAGAGCTAGTTATTGTCATGCTAAATTTCTATCATAAAATTTTGAAAAAAATCCATGACAACTAAGCCCACACTCAAAATCCTTGAACTAGGTAATGTAAACCTACCCTCTGGCCAATTACTAATTATGTAAACCCCATCATGGCTGAGAGGGATGTGCTAACTATATTTTTGAAGTGTGTTTGATGTGCAGGTAAGTTAGTGGGAAGTAAATCATGGATTCATTTTGATCCACTTTAAAGGAACTACTCTTGGAGGCCCGAAAATGTCTATTTTTAGAATTATTACACGTGGTGAACACCCTCCGGGGATAACCCAAGAAGATATAATGCACCCAATCATTTTTTTAAATATATGTGAGATCATTAGAGGTAGTTTAGAAAAACATTTCACTAAAAACTAGGTTTAGGAACAAGCTATGTAACATCGGGCTACTTATAGAATTGTGCGGGAAAATGAAAGTATTTAAAAAGTAAGTCACTTACGGATGTTATGAGAGCCTCGGATATTTTTTTAGTGACCAAATGCTCTTCAGAAAGATAATAAGTTTTACCTCACATTGTAAGATGTTTCAAGAGATTCTACGATCCCTATTTTTATATATTGGCCTGCTAATGTAGATGAATATCCCTAATCCTGATGGGGATTAAAATGAGCATTCCAGGAGTTCTATGGAGATTTTATGCCTAATTAAAATCCCAATGTTACCTATACAATTCCCTCTTCACTCAATATTTTTGGTTGTCATTTTCATCATCATACTTTTTGGTAGCAGTCCCTTTCACCAAGGCATATAAGCTCGAGAAGAATAAAGATGAGGGTAAATTTCACATTTTAGGATGAATTGGCTCCCGTAAGTTATGGGATTGATCTCATAATACCTTTTGGAGTCAAAATCATATAGTTTTTTCTTAGGTAACTCTCAGGGAAGCTCCCGAGCAAAGAATCACTCCCTGATGTCTATTTTTGGTAGATGTCTATGAAGGATGGGTTTCCAAAAGTGTCCATTATGCATTTTTACACCAGTGCTGAAATTTGTCACCTTTTCACTTGGTGTAAAGGTGTATGAGGTGAAAAAAATTCCACAAAGGTGAGGAGAGAAGGTTATGAATTTTCATCACTTAAGAAGTCATTTGGGTGGTTAGGTGAGTGTTATGCACTCACAAGTCATTTGGCCCATGGCACACCTAGAAGGCCTTGTTGCACCTTTTCACCTGGTGAAAAATTTCATGAGGTGAAAAATGTGTGCCACCAAGGGAGGAGCCCTCTCTCATCACTTAAAACCTCACACTTGCTCCTTAGGCTCATGTTTTCAACTCATCCTTGCACTTGGCCCCCTTTCTCATGATAAACCCTACCCTTGGCACATTATCCCAATAATTTTGCACCTTTTAACCTCATATCCCCTTACTAAATTTGGTAATGGACATGAGAGGCTCATAGACCCATTTAAACCCTAACTCACCCTCAACCCGGGTTAAGAAAGAAGTGTTAAAGGTGATAGGAAATAAGGGATAAAATATGTGGAATAATCCCTCACAGAATCGCAATAGTAGAAACTAATATGCAAAAATTATTACAAATCTCAAATAAAATTGCAAAATAAAATAACACAACACAAAGAGACATTATTTAACGTGGTTCACCCAATTTGGGCTACGTCCACCAAGAATCACTTGCTTAGATTTTATTACAAGCCACCGCTCTCTCAATACAATACCTAGATCCGTTTGGAGCTATGCTCAACAAACTCTACAGAATTCACACCCGAATTCAAAACACATTTGCAATACATTTGCATGTTTCTATTATATGCATAAGACCATATAAATAGATAACTACTTAAGTAGTTTTACAAAACCGTGGGTATCAAAACCATGGGAAAAACCCATCCCATAAACCTATGAGTCAAAAAACTCACCCATATGAGAAGAGCACGTTTCCCAGATATGTCCAAAAAAATTTGAGAAGAGCCCCCAACGTTTCATGAAAATGTCAAGCACTCTTAGTGCATTTTTTTGAACACCTTTGGGGACACAAAAAAAAGGTGGGTCAAGCCTAAATTTATTTTAGCCATTTGGAGCCCATTTTTAAATCTCTTTTTCCTCCATTTCTTTTCAGTAATGGGTCATTCAAAAATTGTACCAAGAAACTCATAGGGACCTTGATTTGCCCCCTTTCTCCAACCCTTACTATGGTTCTACCCCTCCCTCTGTTCAAAGTGTATGCATGAATTTTGCAGGGTTACCACCTACTCTAGATTCCAACCCTTAAAAGATGCAGGCCATAAGAATGCAACACTAGAACATGCCAAATTACCAAAATGTAATGAACCCTAAGCAATAAACGCAAGATAAGGATGAAAAGTTCATTCATAGATCATGCTTTATCATTCTTTTTGATACGTGCATACAGGAAAAGAGGAAAAAAACATATTCCAATCTCTTCCATGACTTTCACAGGAAGAGGAGTGAAAACATCTCCCTTTACAAATGACCTAACAAAGTAAAGCGGTGGGTCGAAAAATGGGTGGGTTTTTTATATCTCCAACCACCAACAATGTGAGTTCACAAATGATTTTTCGAATATTTAAACATTTTGGTGGTTGGGGTCGGTTCTACATTTTTCCCATGCTAAATTCATTTCTTCATTTTTCTCCCACCAAACCCCACCAAAAATCAAAATTGAATAGTCCATCATGTGGAGAATTTTAACAGATTTCCAATGATACCAAAAATGTGAAAATCTAAGCTCTAGATCAAAAGATATGGCCCTTTGAAGATTTAGGGCAAAACTAGTAAAACAGAGTCAAAATCGGGGTCGGCGGGGTCAAACTAAAAAAATTTCCCTTTTGGAAAAATTCACCAAAAAAATCTATGCCTCCACCACTCTGAGACATGTGGCATCACCTAGATTTTTGATGGGATACGGCCTTCAAAACAAGATTTTGCCCCTCTTCACCACTTTGGAAAATTTTCCAAAAATCCTCTGTGGGTCCGCCACTCCGAGACACATGGAACCTTCTGGTTGCTTGGTGGGGATGCGCCTCAACTTTCACCTTTGTGCCCTCTACAACTTTGGAAAAATTTCCAACATCCTTCGCCGCCCGACTCCCATCACGACGGGACATGTGGCACCTTCAGGTCTTGCTCGCCAGGGATGCGCTTGTATTTTTCCCTTTGACGCACTTTGACCAAACTCAAAAAACTCGAAGTCCTTCTGCTGCCCTACTCCACCCTAGCACATGGCACTATTTTATTTCCTTACTAGATTTCAAGCCAAAATTTTCCCTTTTACCCTTTTACCCCAAAAGGCTAAGTGCCAAATTTTTTCCCAGCGGGCCCGCCTTGGGAAAATTTCCCCTCCAAACTCCACCGAGCCATAACTTGCAAAATACAAGGAGTTAGGAGGACTTCTTTACCTTTCTGGAAAGGGAGAAAATTATCTATCTGATGAAGCAATACCCAGAAAATTTTGAGTGCCTAAAATGTGTAAAAAATTTTTGAGGCATAAATGAAGGAAAGTTAGCCAAAATAAGCAAGGGGCTCATTTTGGATAACAGAAACCTCATACTCAAGAACACACTTTTGCTCATATCTCATAAAACCTTGTTCTGATCTTCACAAGATTTGATTTGAATATTCCCTATAGGAAAACCTTTAGAATGAGTGCTTTCATGAAATCATTAATTCCATCTTCCATTTTTTACATTCATCTAAAACTTTTAGCCATACAAAACGTTCCCCTCAATATACAAAGTTACAAAGAGCCAAATGAGCTAAAAATCACAAAGCATGAGATCCTCAAAGTGATCATTTTTTTCCTATTTCACTTAAGTGACTCTAATGTTGAAATGTAAAATTCCCTTTTGATTTGTAAAAAGGGGACTTATTTTCTCACTTCCTAGGAAAATTATGATTCATAAGTGCAATAAATACATGAAGAGTCATGTAGGGGATAGAGGAAGAGTTACATTATAAATTATAAAAGGAGATGGCCTCCTCATCGTAAGGGGGTGGTTAATTCTTGTTTACTAGCTCCCATTGTTTTTCTAGGAACAGGGTTCCTTCATTTCCTCTATTTACTTATCTATTGAAATTATGTCCCCATCTCAACTTATACTCCAATAGCATTGTAAATTGTGCAACATCATGCAATAAAACTCTATGTTTCTTGTTGATTGTTTTACTTTCTATGTGAATGGTTTATTCTAACTAATGTAAGTGAAATATTCTAATTTTAAAAAATAAACTTTGTTATACTATTTATTTTGAAAAATCCTCTCTTTTTATTCTCTCCACACCTCTCTCTAAGCAATTTTCCTCCCTTGTAGTTTCTACAAGCACATTGCCACAGGTGTAGGGAAGTACCCTGGTGTGATACCTAATTGAAAAAACACCCCCAGTTGATAGAATAGTGTACCTAATACTCCTTGTTTTTAATAAATGGAGCTGCCCCATTCAAGCAAAGGGACCTAGTCCCAGAGCATTGGTTAAATCCCGTAATTTCCCCTCAAAACAAATTCTTATATTCTAGTGATGATATGATAAATGGCTAGAAGGACACTCCCAATGCTTATGTTATAGAAATTGGAGCTGAAAATAGTCATATAAAAGTGGGGAAAATATCTCTAAGGCCTCTCATTCCCATATTTCCATAAATTCCTCCTCCCACTTCTTCTAAATACATGCAATAGCTCCAATTCCAATGCTTAATTCTCATCCTTTGAGCCAAATAAGTGCATCCCTAGTTTAATAAAATTATTTAAAAGAGATAAAAGGCATATTAAAATATTTTGGGAATGAGATAGTTGTTCTTCAAAGATATAAAATACATAATTTCATACCTTATTATCTCTAATCAGCGAGAATAGAGCTCTTTTCCAACTAAATTTACAGGGTCAAAATTAGTTTTTAATGTCAAACAATCAATCCCAACATTGCTAGCACATCCAAAGCAATTGTACTAGTCCAAAACAATTTGATCCAAGATTATGAGTGGTGTTATCCATGTAATCAAGCCCATAATCATAATTCTTGCTTTAATGGTATTTAAAATCAAGAACTTATGGTGAAAATAATTGCTATGTCCCAAATTTCATCAATTGAGACTCCACCACAACATGAGGTTTCAAAAGAGTTAGTGCAAGGTGATGCTACATTCCTAAATTGGAAAGAAGATGATTTTTGTGGAATAAATCAACTTGAAAATCAGAAAAATCAAAGTTCTACTTCTATGGCAGTGAACACAAGGTCAAAGAAAAGAGCATTAGAAGTGGAGCAACCTACTGGTAAGAGAAATTCTCATCCTTCTCCAATGTTACAAGCTATTGTTCCATATTTTAATCAATAAACCCATCAAGGAAGTCAGCCTATAAAATCTCAAAATCAGCAAGAGACACCAAGCTCCATGCCAACAATGCAATAAGGTGTTGTTATTAGCAAATTATATGAGAAGTTTGATACTCTATCATTTAATATCCTTAAGAATATGAAGCAAACCACAATTAATATTTCAATATGTGATTTCTCATCTCTTCCTGGATAAAACTATCTATTGTAAGAAGCTTTGTCTAACCTCGAGTCACTCTAACCAACCATTCAAAGAACCATCTAAGGTTGTACTCACCAATACACTTGATATAAAATAAGTTCAAGAAAATAAGAGTGTTAATCCACCTCCTTTATATGTTTCATTAATCATAGGTTGAAACCTAGTTCACGGTTGCATGATTGATTTTAGAGCCTATAGCTCAGTTATGCCCAAGAAAATTGTTGACAAACTTGGTCTAGATTATGAGCCTCTTTCTAAAGGATTAGTTAAATTGGATGGAACACCCGTACATACTCTTGGATTCATTAGAGGACAAAGCTTGACCTTGCATGCATGTCCCAACTTCTCCATTCCTCGATATTTTTTTATCATTGATCTTCCTCCTCTCTTTACTTCATGCCTTTCTAGAGATTTTACAGCCAAAATTGGATCCTACTTATCATCGAGTAGTCTCACATGTTATTTATAACAAGATATGGAACCAAAGTTACCATAAGGTATGAACCCATCTCATAAAATCACATAAAACCTCATGTTCCTAGTTTCATAAACTCAAATTGTATGATCATATATGAAGAATACTAGCTAGTTGACTAAGATCCAACCACACTTCTTGAGGAATTTCTTTTTTTTTTTTTTGGTGGGTGGGATACTCAAAATCATATTGTTGATCCACATAGCTCTAATGAATAAATAGGTCTCAAAATATATTGTTTGCATGAGGAAAATTCTATTATTCCTAACCTTGTCAAAACATATCAGCAAGATGAAGGTTTATGGAAATTATACTTTGATGGATCAAGAAGAAAGAATGGAGCAAGTGGAGGGATCATGTTGATTTCCCCAACAAAGAAATATATTTCTCATCTTTGATATTTTAGTTTACTTGCACTAACAACACAGTTGAATATGAAGCTCTTGTGCACGGTCTTCAGTGGGCAAGGAGGAAAGGAGTGAAGCAAACTATAAGTTTTTGGTAACAATGATTTGGTGGTTAACCAAATCATAGGAAAAACTACAACTAAGAACAACTTGTTGAGATCCTACAAGAATAGTGTGTGTGATTTAATATAATATTTGGATGTTTTCAGTGTTCGATCTATTCCTAGAGTTAAGAACATGTTGGTTGGATATTTTGTCAAGCCAAAATATGAGGTTCAACCATATTACATGAGATTAAATCCCTCCTCAAAGATAGGTGAGGCTGCCTATTTATTACTAATCTAAAACACAGTAGAAATAATATGTACAATATTCACACTATTCTAACCATTGGGGTTGGGATATAATCCCAGAATCCATATCAACATGAAATGAAGATATTGTAGTTTCAAAAATAGAATGTGTTAGAAAGGAAACTATTAAGGAAGAAACAGAGCGAGAAGAGAATAAGAGGAACGTATTTTCTTTCAAGCAAACGCAGATCAAGAAATACTCATACAAGTTTTAGATAATGAGTGTAATGTTTGGAGTGATTAAAATAATCAAGAACACTAAACAAAGAATAGCTTAAGATCTTGGACATAAGAACAATCTCCTAAGATAGATGAATCCCACAACACAAAATTTACAAAAATAACACCTGTTTCTATTCCTCAATGATTTAAAAGAAAATACAAAGTTTTTCTTCTTCTTCACAATAGCTCTTGATCAAAAATCTCTCCCTTTGGAATGCACAAACCTCTCCTATTTATAATAGAAAGAGCAAAGAGAAAATAGGATAAATCATATAAAATAGTCATTTTAACAAGAATCCTATTTTTCTTGACTCTCACGCAGGAGACCAAGTCAAAATTTGCTTCCTATGTGAGAAACCAAAATGAAAAAGACATGTCAATCTTTGGATGGAAATGACATGAAACATTAATTACACCTCACTTGATGCATGTGCCAACTACCAGAAAACTGGACATTAATGACATGTCATCATGCTTGGAGCGTCCGAAAACCCATAACAAAGGATTTGCTTCTTTCGTTTTTGGGTTTTGGGTTGATCCATTTCAGGAAAAACATGAGACATGATGCATTTGCTTCATTTCAGGTTTCAGGTTTTGGGAAACATGAGACATGATGCATTTCAGGTTTCAGGTTTCAGAAACATGAGACATGATGCATTTTAGGTTTTGGGTTTCGGGAAACATGAGACATGATGCATTTGCTTCATTTTGGGTTTTGGGTTTCGAGAAACATGAGACATGATGCATTTACTTCATTTTGGGTTTCGGGTTTTGGGAAACATGAGACATGATGCATTTTGGGTTTCGGGTTTTGGGAAACATGAGACATGATGCATTTGCTTCATTTCAGGTTTCGAGTTTTGGGAAACATGAGACATGATGCATTTTGGGTTTCGAGTTTCGAAAACATGAGACATGATGCATTTGCTTCATTTCAGGTTTTAGGTTTGGGAAACATGAGACATGATGCATTTTGGGTTTCGGGTTTTGGGAAACATGAGACATGATGCATTTGCTTCATTTCGGGTTTCGGGTTTCGGAAACATGAGACATGATGCATTAGATGTTTAGATGCTTCTAGGTCCCGAAAACCCGATTTGCTTCATTTCGGGTTTTGGGTTTCGGAAAACATGAGACATGAAACATGTATTTGGCAAGGCATGTTCTGATGCTTGGAAGTTCCAAAAACCCAATATGAGGTACTTAGGAAATTGGGTTTAAGGTTTCGGGGAACATGATACATGTTATATGTAGGGAATATGTTTTCATGCAATGGAAACCTGAAAATCTCTTTAAAAGGAAATTTTAAGATATTTTCCCAAAATTTTTCCTATGGTTATCTCAATTTTAGCTGAAATCACTAAAACGAGATAAGAACAAACATGCACATAGGTTGGGTTCCATTGGTGCTCAAGTTGATATTTTGGATCAGATCAAGAATTATATAAATCAAACAATTTATCAAGATAGTTGTAAGGCCTTCTATCTTGGATAACAATATTAATTGGAAAGTGTTTCAATTAGACCAGAAAAATTTTCAATTTCTTGCAAGAGGAAGCTAAGTTTTCAATCAAAAATCGGAAAGATTGTAACAACAGTATGATGATTAGATTATTCAGATTGAAATCTAACAAGATACCTCAAGGATTGGTTACTCTTGAATCCATATTTAACACAGATGATTAGGTTAGAAGTGAGAAGTCCAATATGATGATCAAACAAGATGATTACGCACAAAGAAACATTGGAAATGGCAAAGCCTTTAAATGGGGAAGGATATGTAATAATGATGAAAAACTTATTTTTTCAACTTTCTCAAGAATTTTATGATGTTTTTGCATGAAGCTATGGTGACATAAGGGTTTTGAATCTGAATATAGCTCAACATATTATATAATTGGATTTTAAAATAAAACAAGTCTGGAAAAAGAAGAGACCTATAAATCCTAAAATTAAACCATTCATGAAACAAGAATTAGATAAGTTGATCAAATCTAACATTATTTTCCCCATCAAGAACTCATCATGGGTGGCCAATTTGGTTCCCATGAGGAAAAATAATGGAGAGATACGGTTATGTGTGGATTTTAGAGATTTAAACAAATCTTCTTTAAAAGATCATTACCCACTATCGTAAATGGAGAAAAATTTACAAAAGGTAAGCGGTTCGAGCGTTTCTCTTTGCTTGATGGATATTTTAGTTACAATCATATTTTGGTACAAGAATCATATCAGTTTAAAACAACTTTTACTATGAAATGGGGTACATATGTGTATAGAAAAATGTCTTTTGGACTGTCAAATGCAGGAGCCACATTTCAGTGCACAATGGACTTGGCGTTTCAAGGTTAATCAATAATTGTGTTCTTATTTATTTGGATGACATAACCATTTTTCAAAGCATGTTTCAGATCATATGGTTCATCTCAAACACGTATGCGAAAGATGTAGAGAATATGGCATTTCACTCAATCCAAAAAGTGCATTTTTGTAGTACCTAAAGGTAAATTGTTGGGTCGCATTATTTTTATGAAGGGTCTTACCATTGATTGAGAGAGACTAAGTGTAATATTATCATTGTCTTTACCAAATCACAAGAAGGCATTACTAAGTTTTCTGATCCATAGGGATCTAGAGAAACACCACTTCATCAAAACAACTAGTACAAGAAGATAAATTTAGCAAATTGAAGAGTAGACTGTAAAGTTACAGAACCACCACTATGTGTAGAGTGTCGGTTGTATAACCGCCCTCTGGTTACGTAACCACCCCTCTGCACAGAACAATAGTTACATAACCTATGCACGGTGGATGCATAACCACCTAATGGAAACAAAAATATATATCCACAAACAATCACATATTTGAAGCGTCTGGAATGTGTCTCTTCCCTGTGTGACCCTTCCCATTCTCCACTACATGGGAGGACATGAGAAGCATCTATAAATACAAGAGAGAGAAAGTGGATTGGGATCATCGATTCATGGAGAAGTGAGAAAGAAGACTTTGGTGCTAGAATTGAATTATAGAAGCAAGGTGTGTGAGAACAGAAAGCAAAAACAAAAGAGGGTGGAAGTAACATTGTTGTCTTCCTTCAACTTCTTGTAATTTGTAATTAATTTAATTGGCCAATATATATAAGTGGGAAGAAAGAGCAATTTCCCTTCCCGACTAGTTTTCCTCAAATTGGGGGTTTCCAGATAAAAATATTGTTTGCATTAAATTGTTCATTTTTTTGCTGCAAGTAGTTCTAAGCACTAAGATTCATTCACTAGCTTTTCAATTTTCTATCATTTTCAAAAATTGGAAGTAGAATAGCATTTTTGTGGTCTCGTAAATTTCCAAAGTAGAGGTTTACAGATCATTTTGGTATCAGAGCTGACATTATATCCAAGGATTGTGGTATTCATTCTTGTGTGATTTGTATGACAATGACAAGGTCTAAAGGTGAAGAAGTATTACCTTGTGATCCAGATATATCTACGAAGAAGTGGAAACAAAGGATTAGAGATCAAATGGAAGAAGAGAACTTGGTCCATAGAATTGAGATGTACTAGAAAGCACTATGGATAGGTGTTTCAACACCAAAGAGAACTCTCATATCTACAAAAGATGACAAATTAATAAGCAAGATTCCATAGACTCAATGGTTTGAGCTTTGGCCAAAAAAATTTGGCATAGGAAAGAGCCACATGAGGAAGAAGATGTGGAAGAGCATGAAGAAGAAACTCCAGTTGAAAGAGAGAAGGTAAAATCTGATCATGCTCCTTTTAAAGTTGAAACTAAAGTTGAGATAAAAATATTTGAAGGACAAGTAGATGTAGAATTTCTTGATAAATGGTTAAAGAAATTGGAGGTTTATTTTAGTGTGCATAATGTCACTAAGGCACAAAGGATTACCTTTGCACATCTCAAAATGGAAGGACATGCTCTGGTTTGGTGGGAAACCCATCTAGCCACTTGTGAAAAGAAGAAGCATCCTATTGTAAGTTCTTGGGAGGGTTTTAAAGAATTTCTTAGAGAAAATTTTTATCCTATTGGCCATAAGACTGACCAAATGATTAAATGGCAGTATTTTAGACAAAGCAATGGTCAAAGTGTGCAGGATTACACTACGGAGTTTTGAGACAAGCCATGTTGCTTAATATGGACTTGGAGGATGAGGATATTCTGACCAAGTATTTGGGAGGACTTCACACTCACCTTCAAGGAAGGTCATCTCCACAAAGCCCAAGGATCTCAATGAAGCATGTGTGCAAGCATATTACATTGATGATGAAAAGAAGCAAGGAGAAGTAGAGTCAAGGAAAAATAGTCAAAAAATCAGCCAAAGAAAGAGTAGGGACAAACAAGTAACAAAGGTAAATGGAAAGGTAAAGGTAAAAATACCACTACCACTTTGAATACTTGTAAAGATCCTAAGAATTTTTGTAAGAATTGTGATATCAATGGTCATATTGATGCTACATGTTGGAAGTTACATCCGAATTACATCCAAAGAACCAAACCAAGGATTCCAAGAAATCCATGACAATTGTAAAGAAATGGGGAGGTGGAAATAGAAGATGATTCTTGATGTAGATGAGAGGCTAGGATGCACGACCACCAACATGGACAACCAAGAACAAGAGGAAGAGATGAGTAAGCTATTTCAAATCAAAATCCAAATCAAGAGGACTAAGGTAAATGCTTTGGTTGATATTGGTTCTCAATCTAATTTGATTTCTGATGTGGTTGTAAAGAAGCTTGGTCTTGAAACTTATGAGCATCCACATCCTTATCCTTTGGGATGGGTGAAGAAGGGTGTAGAAATTCAGGTAACAAGAAGATGTAAGTTCAAGTTTGGGATAAATTCTCAGTATATAGATGTATTGAGGCTGATGTAATTCCACTTGATGCATTTGATGTTGTTTTTGAGTCCTTACTTGTATATCAGGATGCTATATTCATGAGAAGGGAGAACCGATACAGATGGGTCAAGGATGGAGTCAGTTACAACATCCGGGCACACCAACATAAGTCAAAACTTGTTATGGTAAGTGCTAACCAAGCAAAAGAGACTAATTCAGGAAAATCATAATCAATTTTGTTTACTTTTATTAAAGATAAAAAGATGGGGTAGAAATTTTAGATATTTCTAACAAAGGGATGAAGGATTTGGATAACATAATTCAGTATTTTTAGGAAGTATTCCAAACTCCCAATGGGTTACCACCAAAAATGAGAGGTAGAGCATGAGATTCAATTGTTGTTGCGAGTCCCCTCTACCAAATATCGGGTTGTATAGGCAATCCTTGTTGGAGAGTACAAAGAGGTAAAGAAACAACTCCAGGAGCTATTAGACCAAGGGGTAATACGCCCAAGCACCTCACCATGTGGTTCACCTATTGTGATGGTGCCAAAGAAGGATGGTTCTTGGAGAATGTGCATCGACTACCATGCTTTGAACAAGATTACCATAAAGAACAAATATCCACTCCCACATAGATGATCTCTTGGACCAACTTCAACATGCAAAGTTCTTCACAAAGTTGGATCTCAAGTCTGGTTATCACCAAGTCAGATGAAGGAGGAGGATATATGGAAGACTTCCTTCAAAACAAAACATAGGTTTGTATGAGTGGTTAGTACTTCCATTTGGTTTATGTAATGCACCCACTACATTTATGAGATTGATGAATGATGTATTGTGGGAATTCATAGATTCATGTGTCATTGTTATCTAGATGATATTATGATTTTTAGTGCCACATGGGAGGAACATCTAACACATTTGCAGCAAGTCTTGCAAGTTCTCAAGGAGAAACAACTACTATGCAATATGAAGAAGTGTGAATTTTCCAAATAATCACTTGTCTATCTTGGGCACATGGTTGGAGGAGGAGCTACGAGTGGATCCAAAGAAGGTGGAAGCCATCACCAACTGGCCAACACCAACAAGAGCCACAGAGACTAGGAATTTTTGTGGGAGTAGTACAATACATGAGGAAGTTCATTTCGGGCTTCTCTACTATTACAACACCTCTACACACACAATGGCCACAAAGAGTAAGGGTTTTGACTAGGGTAAGGAACAAGACAAGCTTTTGAGTTATTAAAATACAAAATTAGTCATGCTCCAATACTTTCTCTTCCTAATTTGCAACAACCCTTTGAAGTAGAGACAAATGCCAATGATTATGCTATGGGAGAGTAGTGTTACAGGAGGTAAGCCAATATGTTATCATTATGAAACTTTCACTTCAACAGTTAAGGGATATTCAATATATGATAAAGAGATGTATGCACTAGTTCAGGAATAAAGAAATGGAAACATTATTTATTGGGTAAAGAAACTATTGTGCACACTTGACCACAAACCTCTCCAATATTTGCAAGCACAATCTAAATTGCAGCAGAGCAAGGCACTACAAGTGGATGGGATTCCTTCAATAGTTCCATTTGGTGATCAAGTATAAGAAAGGTAGCACAAATTTGGTGGCATAGACATGTTGTCTAGGCCACCCACACAGGAGAAAATCTCTAGTTTGGCCACTATCTCTCATTTTGAGCCCTTCACGAAGGAAGCTTACAAGAGGCATATGCTCAAGACAAATATTTTGGGGTGACATATCAGCAGTTGTAGTCCCAAGGGGATGAAAAGATGGGTATTGAAGATTTTTATCTCAAATATGGGTTGCTCTACCGATGGGGGAAGCTTTGTGTGCCAAAATAAGAAAGGATTCTATTGATGAGGGAAGCACATACCTCAAAAGTAGCAGGACATTTTGGTGTTGGCAAGACCATGGCCCACTTGCAAAGGTATGTATATTGGCCCAATATGCAAGAAGAAGTATCTAAATTCATAAGAGGATGTAAACTTTGTTGTACAAGAAAGCCTAAAATCAAGAAGGAAGGTTTATATATGCCTTACCAGTCCCTACTCATCCTTGGGAGGATATCTCTATGGATTTTGTAGGAGGACTACCTATGTCTAAACATGGCCATGATTATCTATATGTTGTTGTAGATAGATTCAGTAAAATGTGTGTTCTTATGGCATGTAAAAAGACAATAAAAGCAAAGTGAGGCAGCTGAAACTTTTCTTTGCTAATGTATGGGTGCATTTTGGTTTGCCAAAGTCTATTGTTTCTAATAGAGATTCTAGGTTCTTGGGAAGTTTTGGACTACTTTGTGGGACAAGATGGACACCAAGTTATAGAGAAGCACAACCTTCCATCCCCAGATAGATGGAAAACAAAGGTGGTGAACAAGACTTTGGTACAACTGATTAGAGGATATAATAGTAAATATCCACGACTTGGGATGAGTCCTTAGCCTACATTCAACATTCCTACAACAGGAAGTACACACATCCACTATATCATTCACCTTTTGAAGCATGCTTTGGGGTATCTACCTACCAATCCACTGACATTGTGGTTGGACAACAGGAAGAAGGGAGATACATGATTCAAAAGTGACTAGAGCAAATGAAAGTTCATTGAGAGGATCCAGAAAATCCATCTCAAGGTGAAAGAACAATTGAGAAATCTCAAGCCAAGTATAAGGCTAGACATGATCAACATCATAGAGAGCACAAACTTCATGTTGGAGACAAGGTTTGGCTTTACTTGAGCAAGGAGAGACTACAAGGTCAAGCAAGGAAACTCAAGCCACTACGGTATGGACCCTTCACCATACTAGAGCAAGTTGGAGAAAATGCTTTCAGACTTGATTTTCCACACTTCATGTGGATGTACTCAAGTAAAAATTGTGAGAACTTGCACCTATATGAGCCATCCATGCTTGATGAGGAAGAAGAATGTCAGTTTCTACCTTCCATAGAAGATTGCATCTTGGATTCACGAGGTGAGTTGAGGAGGATGTAGTGCTGCAACAAAAGGTTAGAGAGACAAGGAGAGGTCCATAGAGTCTTGGCAGGTTGGACTCAAGGGAAGACACCAAGGCAGGCCTGGTGGTACTCAAAGGAGAAAGTGAGGGAATTATTTCCTCATCTACTCCCCCATTAAGCTTTTGTGGGACCAAAATCCTCCTAAGCAGGGGAGGTGTGATCCATAGGGATCTAGAGAAAACACCACTTCATCATAACAACTACCAAGTACCAAAGAAAAATTTAGCATAAAAAGAGAGAATGTTAAAGTTACAGTAACTACCACTACTGTGGAGGATAGTGGTGTTATGTAACCACCTCCTGGTTACAGTAATCACCCTCTACACAGTGGCAATTGTGTAACCACCGCGGTGGTTTGTAACCACCATCTACATTCACCGTGGTCTGTCACTAATGAAAACAAAAAATAATATCCATGAAATAGTCATGGATTTGAAGCATCTGAATGTGTCTCTTCCCTCATATGACTTTCCCATTCTCTAGTACATGGGAGGACATGGGAAGAAACTATAAATATAAGAAGAGAACAAGTGGATTGGGATCATCGATTCATGGGAGAAGTGAGAAAGAAGACTTTGGTGCTGAATTGAATTATAGAAGTAAGGTGAAAGTGCAAAAAAAGCAAGTATAGAGGGTGGAAGTAACATTGTTGTCTTCCTTCAACTTCTTGTAATCTATAATTAATTTAATTGGCCAATATATATAAGTGGGAAGAAAGAGAAATTTCCCTTCCCGACTGGTTTTCCCTCAAATTGGGGTTTCTAGGATAAAATCTTGTGTTTGCATTGAATTGTTCATTCTATTTTTTGCAAGTAGTTCTAAGCACTAAGATTCATTCACTAGCTATGAGAAAAGAGTAGGTTGGATCAAAAAAGTGATGGAATATGATGTTGATATTAAAGTCACTAAGTTGGTTAGAGGAAGAGGATTGTGTGAAAAACTAGCTTCAGATTTGCATGATGATAAAAATCATATTTTAGTGCTTCAAGATGGTCCAAACATAGTTGTTCCTTCATTGCCTCAAAGTTGGACCCAAGATATGATCCATTTTCTTTAGATTGGACAATTCCCATAGGGTTTGGAAAAATAAAAAGGAGGTATTTCATATTACATTCCATTCCTTATGTTCTTGTTGATAACATGTTTAGAAAATATGTGAATGGATTTCTTTTAAGATGCATTTATTCAGATCGATTGAGCATGTTTTGGAATAATTCCATGGAGATGGGTAAGGAAGTGTTCAAGTGTGTCATTTTTACAGAGAAACAAAAGTTAGTATCTCTTCCTCTTCAACCCATTCAGGTAAATCATCCTTTCATGCAATGGGGATTATATTTTATTGGCATGATTAATCCACCTTCTATTGTAGGTCATAAATGGATTCTTACAGCTACAAATACTTACTTCACAAGATGGACAAAAGTAGTGGCTTTGAAAGAAGAAAATGAGACTTCAATTTTGGACTTTTATGAAAGTCTAGTCACAAGATTTGGTGTTCCCACAACAATCATCTCAAACAACACATTATATTTCCTTGGCACCAAAATTTATACATGGGAAGTCAATCTTGGAATTCATCTCTCAACATCATCCAATTATTACCCTCAAGGAATGGCTTGGCTAAATCAACCAACAAGAATCTTCTTTGAATCATCAAAAGAACTATGGTAGAAAATCAGAGATCATGGCATACAAAGTTGAAATCAACCTTATGGGTTGATAGGATTACTCCTAAAATATCAATTGGAAATTATCCTTTCATGTTTGTCTATGGTAGAGAAGAAAGGTTTCATATTTCCAATGAGTTACTAACTCTATACCTCATTAAAAAAATGGAGATGATGGAAGAAGATTCGATGGAAATCAGATTTACAGAGTTAATGGAGTTGGAAGAAATCATAAATAAGTAAATAACAACAATGGAACTTCATCAAGTGCAAGCAGAGAGTTATTTTGATCATAAATCAATTGCAGGATCATTCAGAGAGGGTGACATTGTGCTTAAGTGGTATGAAGAAATAACTAATCCTGAAAGACACGCCAAATTTGAAATATTTTTGGAGTGGCCCATATTTGATGAGCTTCCACTCTCCAAGTTGAATGATGATGAGCTTCCTATCCCACTTAATGGGATATACCTCAAACTTTGCTATTATGTCATGTTTTACCCTTATACATAGGAGGTTGTTTTGTTTAACTTCCTCTAAGTGCTTCATGCGCATTTGTTATTTTAGCTTCCTTTCTTGTGTTCCTCGTGCACTTTGCTAGTTTGTTTGTTTTCTAATAAGTGCTCTAGCATAATTGTTGTTGTTACAATGGTATTCTTAGTTCCAATACAGTTTTGGAGTTCAAGAGGAAGCTATAATAGTTTATATATGACTTTGTGCCTAATGGATGCCTCAAAGCCACTAGGTTTTTTACATCTAGTAGGAAAATGTCCTCAGAAGTCCCCAAATTTTTATCCAAATAAGATCCCATGCTTATTCAGATCGCATACTTAAACAATTTTGGATTGGAGGAAAAAGTATCAAAAATTAAGGAGAAACAGTGTTAGGTGGGCTTGGAAGGGGTGGAGACTAGAAATTTCTCATAACCAACAAAAGAAAAAAGTTCCTAGAAAAATATGTGCAACAAAAGAAAAAAATCTCTAAAAAAATCCATGCAATAAAGGAAAAAAATCCCTAGAAAAATCCATGCAACAAAGAAAAAATCCTTAGAAAAAGCCGCACAACAAAGGAAAATTAGAAGAAGAAAAAAATCGCACGACCTTGAAATGACCCAAATTTCATTTTTAACCTCTTAAATCCATCCAAAAGGAAAAATTGGAGTATGTAAAAGCATGGGAAGGTTAGAAATAGGTGAAATATCATTATTGGAGCATCTAAAAAATGGGGAAAACCATTCTAACCATGAAAACATTTTTTTTTTTTTTTTCTCTCAAACACAAGATGCTATTTTTAGCACAGTTTGTCAAAAACAAAGCATGGAGAGTTAAAAATAGATGAAAGCATGCAAGGGAAGTTTGTTTCATCATCTAAAAGGTTTAATAATAGAACAAAGCATGCAAAAGTAGAGGAAAGTTTGTTTTTATGTTTGGGAGTGCATATTTTATTTTGGGTGCGGAATTGGATAAAAACAAAGTATGGAGACTATTTTTAGAGAAAAAGAAAGCAAATAAAGTAGAATGCATGCCCTTCACTCAAAAAGAGTTATTTTTGGAGCAAGGAGACAAACCAACATGTTTTTTCCTATTTTTATAAGTCATACTTGCATGTTTGGGCTTTTCCTTCTTTCTTCTCTCTCAAATTTTCTATAAAACTCCGAATGTATTATAAAATTATCTTGGCCTCCCCATTCATGTTTTTGGAATAATTGAATATTATGAGTGAGAAAGCAAGGATCATGAGTGATTCTTTGTGCTTATTCCACCTCTTGGATCAATAAAGGAGTTATTTTTACCTTTATACAATTTGTGTTTAGTGCATATTTTTCTAAACCGATTTATCTTCATGATACATGTTTATCCTTGGTTTAACAGTTTAATATTCGTGCCTTCATGTAGTTTTGTGTCAATTTTTAGGTCATAGATTGTGTTTAACAAGTTGTATGCAGGATTTTGTTATGGAGCCATTTATTTCCCCTTCTTTATCTTGTCATAACTCAACTTTGAACCCTTCTATGAAACACTTTTCTTTGATATAGTCACTTGTAGTTAGTGTATGGTGTGCATAGTTCCCATGGTCCATTTGTGTGATTCCAATAAGTTTGAGATCCTCAAACATTTCTTGTGTATCACCATCTTTTTAGTTTTTTTCTTCTTTCCTTATCCCTTTTCCTTTTGGTTTTTTATTAGAGTAGTCTCGAGAGAAAAAAAATAGTTTAGGTGTTGTACTAGGGGAACCAGCCCTCTTTGGAGACTCACTCCAACATACAGTCACCCACAACCTAGGAATGTTTCCATTTTATCAATTGAAAGGAGAGTTATCACACCATTCCCTAAAGGGTGCATTGCAAAGTGACAACAATTAATTAATCAAAATAGCTCATATTATTCTAACTAGACATTTATTTTCGGTTTATGATACATTTCATAATGATCTAATCTTAAGTTCATCTTAAAATAGTGTAAACACTTTTGCATTACCATCTCAAATTTGAAAAAAATAACCATTCTATTTTTTTCCTATTCAATCCTTGCAATATTAGTTTTGGACATAAACAATAAGATAGAAATGTATGTTAAGCTCAAACAAAATAATTAGAAAAACCAATTTACACATTTATATAAGTGGGTCATGAAGATCAAGTCTATATTGACACATAGTTAATGATTGAAATTTTATTATATAATAATGCCCTATTAAAACATTAATTATAGTTTTGTATATAACATGGTTATCATCGCATTATTCGTAAGAAGAACCAAACATAGTGTCATCTAATTTTTAGTGATAGAAGAAGTCATCTAATTTTTAGTGATAGAAGAATGAAACACAATGTCATCTAATTTTTAGTGATTTGAGTCTTGAAATAATAAACTATTGTGGTTTTTATTTATATTTTTCTAAACATTAATTAAATATCATTTTGTATCATAAGAAATCTTATGTTATTCGAGTTATATCTAATCATATTTTTGTGTTAATACATTATTTAGATATTAGTCTATTTCGTAAATGATCTTTTCTAATTTTATTCTAGTAATATTGTTTCCATTGTGTATTTATATTTTTTTGTAAGAAAAATTGATTTAAATAAGTTTTTAAGATTTTTACACGGTCTCTTGTTCCATATACATACATGCATGCATACATACAGACATTGAGACATACATACATACATACATACATATACATATATACTCTAAAAGCCTCCAATTTCTTCAAAAATGTTGTTTATAGTGAAGATTTGGTTTTAGCAAAACCCATTGTACCTAAAAATTTAGAGTCTTGCTAAACATTAACTAGTAAAGTTGCATGTGCATAACAAAAGAGGTATTCAACTTTCATATTGCACTTCAATATCTCGCATTCTCAAATTCTCAACCCTTGAGTTTGAATTCCATCTTATTATAACCCTACAAAAGTATTCCAACAATATGACTAACGTAATAAAACTAAGAGACAATACTCAAAACTATGAGGAAACTAGATTTATAAATAAACTTATAATTCAAAGGGAATATCAATTCTTCCACCAACCATAGAGAGTGTGCTTCAATCATCTCTGATATTTTAATATTTATGCATAGATTTCTCTGTGATGGCCTAAATTTTTAAGTTAAAAAGACAATTATTTCAAATCCCAACTTATAATCACAAAAACATAAAAAATAATCCAATTTGTAATGTATTATGTGTTATTTTATCTTAACATTACAAAATATTAAATTATATTTTAAAGAGTTCAATAGCGATTCCTTGCCACAAAACAAAAACATTTTAACTAGAAAGCATTTCAAGAAATGAAGGAAAATGCCTCTATACAAACATCAACCCCCTCTCAAGTGTATATTTGCCCTTCAAAATTCTCCACTCAAATTAAAATTAGTTATTGATGCACTCCATTATAAGTTTAAGTACTCTTTTTTAAATAGGGCAATTCGGTTTGATGAATGACATGTTAGCCAAATGTCATCTTCAAAGTAAATACACGAAAGGCATTATAAATTTTGGCATGTCCAAACCGTAAACATGATCATCTTCTTCAAAATTCCATACTACATATTAACACTAATCAAACTTGAGAGATAGTTTTCATTATTTAGTCTTTTCAAAGAAAGGAATCTGTGTATATCGTGTAACACAAACCCTTCCAATCTTCAACCTCAAATTTTGTCTAAAAATTGATGGCATGTATGAAGCTTCATCCTATTTTGATGTTTTATGAGCATATGTACTTATTCTTCCATTGTTTTCCTTTTCTGTGGTGTTAATTATTGTGGACTCAACATACACTTTCACAATATATAACCTTCTCACAATGATAATATGTGTTGCACCAATTTATATCACTTACAAATTCATGCGGCTATTATATACCCTCTTCTTCAAAAGTCATGAGTTAATCTAATGTTCTTTGTTTTTAAATCCTTTTACTTGGAGATGGAAGAAGTTATATATACCCAAGTGTGCATAATTGGGGTTGCCCAATCAAAAAGCAATAATGTAATGTGTTTTTTAAGACAAGAATGTAATGTGTTAGCTAAAAAATTAATGTGTTGTTAGCGAAAAAGATAGCAATACATTACGTTTGACCTTAACACCATTATGTTACATCATCCTTATCAAAACAAAAGTACAAGATACATGTTCAAAGTCAACAAAAATTGGACAATCTATTAGTATGAACTTGTGTGATAAATAGGTCCCTAATAAGTATGAAAAGATGAAAATTCATCATCAAAAAGTGAAGCAAAGCGAGAGGGGGAGTTGGATTCCTTTTAGGAATATATAGGTGGAAATGAGTGGAAGCCTTATCTACATTGTTTCCTTCAAGTTCAAGTGCTTCCCCACATTTCTACTTGCAAAACTGAGGGTCTTAAAGATTTTGCATCAGGTCCAATTTTGCATTTGGAATTATTGGAGCACCTACTTTTAGCACATGCATAAATGTTAATGTCCACGTGTTAATATTAATGTACACGCTCATAGGAATCCCAATTCCCAACGAGTGGGGAATGCGATTAATCATCTGTCTTTTTGCTGAGTTGGCCGTTTTTGGGACATAAATTCGCAGTGTAAGATAATACTTTGGCGGTGGACAAAGAACACCTCAACATGTGCATAATTATTTAGGGAATGAATATATTGCGTTTCATTCTCAAATTGCCATTATAGCATGTGGATAATTATCACATATTTAGTTTCATTTGAACGTGTTCTATTTCCCTCTCTCATCCCCTCAAATTTGCCACGGGAAATTGGAATATATATAAACATGTTTTTTCCCCTCTTTAATCCACGTAAATTATCCATCAATTGATTTCGTCTTGAGGGAATTTTATTCAAAGTCTTGGTAGCCTAAGTTGGTTTATGTATATTTTAAACACCCAAAACCATACGTACGCACTAGCCTAAGTTGGTTTATGTTTATTTTAAACACCTAGAAATCGTGTGTACACAGTGTGATGGAGACAATGATAACAATAACAATAAATGTGGCAGAGCTAGGCACATAGAGCACACAATGTGAGTAGATTTAAAATGGATATAATTGGCAAAGTTCAGGGAGATTGTTAACCCACTTGAAAGACACCAACTCAAATCTTTCCTTTATCATTTATGATCCTCTTATTTTTTCTAGTAAGTCACATATGGACTAATTGTCATTTCTACAAAATGGGTCGAAGGAGAAAGGGGATGTAAACTACGGGAATGATAGATGATAAAATTTGTTGATGTTGAGAGTAGCAGTCCATATTATATATAGAGAAAACAAAAGGTTTTGGGAGCCTTTGATCAAATTTCCAATGGAGCCTCTCATATGTGGCACAAGGCAAACACAACACGAGTAGATTCAAAGGGGGTTCCAATAGGGAAGACATGGGAGATAGTTAGACCAATTTGGATATCATGAATTTATAAATGACACTAGTGCTACATTTCTTTAAATTGTTTTGGGAATTCGGATGTTTCGCAACATTAAATATCTCCCCGACCTTGGGGACCTCTTCATCCATATGAGCTTTCACCTTTTGGAAAATGGGAATATTGTAGAATAGCAAAGGCATTCAAAGCTTATAAGTGTTAAATCGAAGAGGGCACTTGAGGGCTCCATTGACCAAAAGTTCTCATAGTTGAAGTGTGAGTACATAAGATAGGTTGGACTAGTCGTCAATGTAGTAGAGAAGAGAGGTTGATGGTCGACGACCTTGATGAGATCCTCCTTGCATAACCGAATCGAATCAAGCTTCCATCTCGCACATATGTGGTGGTTCTTTCTCGTTGTTTACAACACCACATGCTTCACCTTGGTACACATGTTTTCCTCCAAGTGGCAAAGATCCACGACCTAAAGATAGGGCCATCATCTACATGGTGAACGTGAGCTTCAACTTTGATGGCCCAACGAATTAATGACTAGATTATGCAACTCGGCACCTTGAATATCCACATTCTCCCCACCCTCTACCTTTGAAGTCTTGTAGATAGGAAGCTTTCATATGTCTGAATACCTCACATTTTACACTTTCCCACCCCATCGTCCTACACCTTCCCGGTCATGCAATGTCATGTGAATCGCTTAAGAACTTGTTCCTTTAATTAATTTCTAGTGAAGCCTTACACAAATGGCACATTGCACACAAAACACAAGTAGTTCGCAAACAATACAATTTTAATTTTATTTTATTTTAAAAATTCAAGTCGCACAAAAAAAGTAATTTTATAAACACAAAAGATGGAGACCTAAACACATCAAATAAAAAAAGATAGGAGTTCTTGGCATTCATGAAAATTGGTTCATAAGAAATCGTGTGCAAGAATATCCAACCTATGTGAACCCCCTTTGTAGGTATCTCATGGGTCTCTCTCTAACATTGGTAGAATTGAGTGTCATGATAGCGTGTAAGGTGTCTATATCATAGTTGTACTAATGGGCAAAGGTCAACGGATTTTAATGAGGCAAGCATCGAGAAGCGGAGATTATTTGGTTGCATTTATTCCTCCTTCACCATTACCTATAGATAGGAAGCTTGCATATGTCTCAATCCCTCATGTGTGGTCATTTTCAAGTCATTCCATTACTATAAATAATCACACTTTGTCATGCATGACTTTTTTGGAAGCGACGTATAGAGGGAAGTGGAACAAGGGAGCATGTTGTTTGTGGTGGATGTGAAGGGGTCGAGTTGAGAAAAGAAGTTGATGAAGGGTTTACATTGTATCCAAATGAGATCACTTCCTATGTCCATCAAAAAAATCTTTTTATCATAGGAAAATTCAATGCCACAACCATGTGATTCACTTACATGACACTACCCATTGTAACACAAAACATTCCATTAAGCTGGATTGGTGAAATAAGGATGTAGATTGTTCTCAAGTATGTGCTTTAAGTTAGCAAAAATGGGTCATTTGATATGTCATTGATAAATCACAAGGCAAAATCATCCACAATTACCTTGTTGTTACTCTACTTTGAAAATGCCTATTGGCACAATAATTAAAACTGCAATAATTAGAGTTGATTAAAAATGGATACAAGAATAATTAAATTATAAATACATAAGAGTGAAATAGTTTGACCTAGGGATTTCACTAACACAAAAGAATACTTTTCACCATGCAACTCTAATCCATCTTATGCCTAGTAAAATCCAAATTCCATGTACGATTGTGACAACATAACCATCGGTGATGTCAAGTTTTGGGAACTTCTTGATGAAATAGGTAGGAGTACCTATTGGGAGATCCATGTGTTTCTCTTTATAAGGTGGGATTTATGTGCAAATTTTGGAAGAATATCATAAACAACCCTTGATTCTATCAAGACAAAGTAATTAGGGATTTATATTGGGAGCATAGCTTTAATTTGAGATCATAAATACAATGGATCATCTTGTGCAATAATTATATATAATGCGGTCTAAAAGTACTAGGAAAGCCTCCTTCCCATCCCCATCTTGATCATTTTTAAAATTTCTTAATCATAAATTAGATTGATTCAACTCTTTATTATACATACTAATAGGTGAAGTCAAGAGGACATCTAAATCTATTCCACCTATATCTCATATGGAAGTTATTTTGCAAGCTCCTAAACATATATCTATTATGCTTATATCTACCCTTAGTGTGGGGCACCCCTAGTCACTAACAAATTCCTACATCTATTCCATCTACTACTTTTACATCACCTCGCGTGCACACACATGGAATCCTATACACCTTATCTACTACATGTTTTATCATGTTGATTGTTCACAATCTACAAGGTTTTTAGTTAAAGAAAGGTGGGTCTAGGAATTTTCATGTGATGGATTCACACGCTTTACTTCATAATCCATTAGCACCCAATGTGGCTTCATATCCTTTTCCTATATGTTTTGTTTCTCCTATGCTTCCAATTTATGAAAGTAAAGGTGATTGAGAATAACATCTTCTCTCCTTTCATATGGCATGCCTAGATTATGATAACAATGATAGGTTGTTTATTCAAGGCACCCTTTACAAGTATCATTTTCCACTTCTAGATACTACTGATTCTACTCGTTGTACAAAACTGGTCAAGCAACCATTCCTCTCCCCACCTATCCAAACAATTCCTAATCAAATGATAAGCACTCCTATACTATCACCTCTTCAACATAGCCCCTAATCAAGATCATGTAAATCCAAATCAAAATGTGCTACAACATATGCTTTCTAACATTATGTCGATTGAGATTATTTAAGCATGAATAATATTACATTTGTAATTTGAGTGTGATATTATTTTATTGGGCTATAAACTTTACAGACCATTTATGTTAAGCTTAGTATCACCAACATTTTAAAAGAATTGATATAATTAATAATCAAATTATACACTTACCACCGTAATCGCCAAGAAAATGTGTTAAAAGAGAGAAAATATGTTTAACTAGATAAGGTTACATGTCAACTTTCAATACTTCTCTATCATTTTGTGAACTTTCTTTGTTGCCACTAAAGTAAGATAAAAACTATATTAACCTTTTTATGTGCCTTTAAATATGGTGCTCATACCCGAATGTTCAATTCTTGTCCATATATAATATCCTTAAGAAGGTTAGACCAGTATGAAGCCAAATTATCAACACCTTGCATATGCACACTTTACAAAATGAGCTATCATTGAAGGATAGACGAAATTTTCAACACAAGAAATACTAAAAGTAATGCATTTACATGAACCTTATAATCATGCAAAGTGTACTATCACACAACTTTGTAAGAGAGATAACCAATCTAAGAAGGATACCACAAATAATGCAACCATCATGCTCTTGTGGAAATTGTACTCAACTTGTTAAAGCAAACACACCATACAATATTCAAAGTAGGAAAAACATAGGACATCTATATGTATTTATACTCATGAACATTAATATTTGACATATTACAACCCATGGATAATAAATAACACGATGAATATACAACACCTTTATCCTTCATTTTATAGAATAATATTACAAGGAAATTTCTTTTGTTGAGGTGGAGACGGTGGTATTGTTAACCAAAATAAGCTCCCTCTTAATTTGGGTTAACTAGCTTCATTTTTGTGCCTCAGTCAAATTTTTACACATTTTAGGCACTCAAAATTTTCTAGGTATTGCTTCATTAGATAGAGAATTTCTTCCCTTTCCAGAAAGGTAAGGAAGTCCTACTAACTCCTTGTATTTTTGAGTTATGGCTCGACGGAGTTTGGAGGGAAAATTTTCCCACTGACGGACCCGCCTTGAGCTAAGTTGGAAAATTTGCCAAGGAAATTGGTGGGTCGGCGGAGACAGGGAGAAAATTCAACACTTATCCCCTTTTGGGGTTAAAAGGCACAAAGTCAAAATCTAGCCCGCAAGCCCACAAAGGATAATGAAGAAAAATTGGTTAAGGCCCCACACCAATCAGAGAGTGCCACGTGTCAAAGTCTACGTCAGCAGTGCCAAGGCGGGGTCGGAGGAAAGTTGAAGATTTTGGATTTTTGGCGTAAAATTAAAGGCATGAATTGAACCCACAGTCCCATCGACCAATAGGATGGTGCCACATGTCCACATCAGCAGCAGAGCGGCGGGGCGCGAAGAATTTTGGGAAATTTTCTCAATTTTGCGAAAAGGAGCAAAATGTTGTTTTGAAGCCGTGGATCAACCAGAGGGTGCCACGTGACATCGGAGTGGCAGACCGGCGGAGGATTTTGGAAAATTTTCCAATTTCACAAAAAGGGAAAAAGTTCAAGTTTTGGCTGCCGACCCGATTTTTGCCCTAATTTTTGCCGTTTTTGCCCTAAATCTTCAGAAGGCCATATCTTTCGATCTAGAGCTCGGATTTTTGCGTTTTGGTATCATTGGAAAGCTAGTGAAATTATCCACATGATGGACACTTCAATTTTAAATTTTGATGGATATTTGTGGGAGAAAATTGAAGAAACGTCTCTGGCATGGAAAAATTGTAGAAAACAACCCCAACCACCAAAATTAATGAAGTATGGACCTCTTTCTTGCTCTGCGAAGCAATGTAGGATGAAGTATGGGATTTTTCATGGAAACCCATAATTTTGCAGGCTAATTAAATGATCTTGTTGGTGGTTGGATTTTTAAAATCGATTTTCCCACGTTTCCTCATCTCCTTCATTTTGTTCAAGCATAAAAAGCCAGTTTTGGCTCATTTGTAAAAAGTTGTTCATCCTTCTCTGCCTCTCCCTTATTTTCTTCCCTAAGGTCGAAAATGGAGTTTAAACCTCCTCCCCTACTCTGCAATGACCTTTTTTCCTCTTACCCATGAAATGATGCACCTTGCAAACTTACTCGAGCATTAAAAAATATGTTTTGTGATGCATTTGTCCATCCTTGCTCGTTTTTGGTTGTTTTCTTCTTGCCTCTCTTCATTGCAAGTATTTGTGCATGTTTGGATGTTCATTGCAGGTTTTGGAGTTGTGTTCATGGAGTTTTGGAATATTTTCTGTGTGAAATCCATCTTTGGTTTGTGATGCACTTGTCCATCCTTTCCATTGCTCACCTCTTCTTGTTCCATGGCAGTTTTGATAGATAATCAACACTTTCCTTCTCTAGTGTATCACCATTTTAGTGTAGGCTCTATTTTTCCTTGTTTTCTTCCTCTCCTTGTCTCCTTGGAAGTTATATTAGGTTATATTAGCTTGCCTGCATTGGAATAACTTGTGGTAGGTAATTTAGGAAGAGGAACCAGCCTTCTCTGGAGAGCTTTCCCCATTTGCAAAGGTCCCACACTTTGGGAAAGCTCAATGTTGTGCAATCACACCAAATGACTTTTCCTTAGAAAATCATATCCATAACTCATTTGGGGGTGCTGTGAATTTGCACTAATAGGTATTTCTTCCTTATTTTATTTACAAAACTCATACCATGATTGTCTTGGTCTAGGGGTACATTATTGTAAAGGATATGGAATATATATAGGTAGTGTAAAATGTACAAATGAACACCCTACAAAGGAATGCCTCAACAAATTGGTGATAGACGGTTGACCATTTTCATATATTCTTCTAGTGAATCTTCTATGAATTTGTTATAGTGCAACATTTGGTAAAGATGGAGGTAACATTAAAGGTGATGTGGAAGTAACTCGGAGGTGACATTGAAGTGTTGGCATATTGAGTTCTAGGTGTTTTCATTGATGTAAAATATCAATAACGACAAATAGGATGATGGAGAAGATTCATAGATTTCTTATTAGGTTTTTGACATGGATATTCAAATGGTTTCATGATGGCATGAGGTGTTTCAGTGAGATTGGTTTGGTCTAGCAAGCCTAGTCAAGTGACCTAACTTGCCTAGGTGATGGTGCATGATGGTTTGAGTGGATTGGTGGCTTCAAGAGCATGTTATCAGCATGGAAATCATGTTTTGATATTTTTTATGTACTCAAATGATTTTTAGGGTGTAGGTACAAGTTGAAGACCCGAGTTGAAGGTGCTCATTCGGACCTAGTATAGGTGTTTGGAGACCAAATGAGGAGGTATAGATCCATGTGAGCTCATGGAAACATGTGGGTAAGTGACACATGTTGCTTCGGGTATGTTTAAGCCTTTTGGAGAGATTTCTTTATGATTTATAGTGTTGGTTCAGTTGACCCTAGCCTAAACCATACAAAACCCCAAGGGATAGTCATGAAAATGAGATGGGATATGAAGATGTAGAGATATTTGAGATAATATGATGATTTTATATGGTTCACATGGGTTTCCTAGAGGTGTGAGAAAAATTTCAAGTCATTCTAAAGAATATTTTGCAAGTTATGGCATTTTAGGTGAAACAGGGTCCAAGAAAGAGTGATTTCCAACTCGAATTGCAACTTCTGATGCTCACCATGAATTGTGTGCTTTGCATGGGACCTTGTGGATTTTAGGGATTATTTTCCATTTATTTAATAATATTTCACAAAAATAATGGAGTGGTTTCATCGTCACATTTTTATGAACGAATGTTAAGAAGGTAAACATCTTTTTATGAGTTTGAAACCCTAACTCAAAAGTGGTAGGAGAGATATTCTTAATAAGTTCCCAAATTGATTTTTTGTTCTAGTATGATGATTTTATGTTATATAGGACTCCACCAAGATTCCATAAATCTAAAATAGAGAATGTGGTGATGAGTGGACCCCACTCAAACAGACAAGTTTCTGAAGAAGTTCAATTTGGGACAAAGTTGTCCAAAGGAATTGTGAAATAAATTGAAATTGTTTTTATAATGAGAGTTGTACTTGATGTCCATGATTTTTTCAGATCATGTTTGAGCTTCTAGATGGAAAAGTGTTCCTTATTTATGGATACTAGTCTTAAGGCGCGGTTTAGGGCGGAGCTTTCGAGAGATGGACTGGTTGAAGACCTTCCACCTCGAGTTGGAAGGAAATGTAATATGTTATGGAAATTATATTCAGATTTATTTATAATTTTGTATGGTTTATTTTGTGATGATGATATTTGATAGGTCATCCATCTCAATTTGTGAAGAAGAAGGTTTATTGTTTCTTAGGACAGATTGATCTGTCTATAAAATTGAGGTAAAAGATGCATGCAATGAATTATTTTATGTTTTATATCAGTTGGAGAGTGAAGAGGGATGGTTTTTGTTCCTTTTTAGGTCACTTTGAGGTCTTGAAAGTGGTAGAAAGGGTGAAAACCAGTTGTGTTTCTAAAAATACTTTCTAGGAAGCTCAATTTGGTGAAGAGGAAAGTTGGTGTGGTTTGCATGTATGGATGTTTCATGAGCTATAGAAAGCATGGATGTGATATAAATATCAAGGGATTCCAATTAGTGGTTACATTCCATAGTTGAGGTACTCTTGGGTGTTCTTGAGGACCAGAGGTGAAGACTAGTTTCTAGAAACAATTTTTTTGAGAAGGATATGAGCCTTCTTGAGTGAGTTATGAATAATTTGATTGGTAAAAGATAATGTATGAAAATGGATGATGTTTTTATGTCATATTTGACATGTGTGATGAATATTGGAGCGTTAATAATCATGGTTATTAGGTTTTTGGTTTTCAGTTATCCAAATGATGGGGTTTGAGCTTGTTTGGTATGTTTGAGCATGGCCGACCTACATGGGTCCATTATGTGTTTTAAATGAATGTATTAGGATGTTTTAAAGATTTATTTGTTTATATAAAGGATTAATACCAACTTTTTCATGTTTGTGAGTTGAGAAGGGTATAAAGTTCATGTTTGAATTCAAATTTGTACTAGGTGTGAGAGAGGGAAAAGTGTGACCCAAGTGTGTGTATGAAATAGGTATGAAGGGATAGTTTTCGATATGAGGATTTTTAAAATGATGAGGAATATTATATATCTCGTGTGCATATTTGTTTGAGATCAAAACAAGTCATGTTTTTCCTTGTTTGATCGAGCTAGAAGGAGGTGTGTTTGAAGGAGTTTGGAGTAGAATCTTTTGATAACCATCGGTTGAGTTGTTGCAGCATATATTCAATGATATTATTATCAAAATCTTGTGTGATGATTCATATTCATGCAAGTCTCTTGTTTTTATTAATATCAACAAGGTTTTAGGGGTTGGTGCCTCACTAAAGAAATCTTTTGTGATGTGTATTATTCAATTGATTCTTTATTGTGAGTAATATCAAAAAATGTTTCAGTGGGTTTCCTCCCCTTGAGGTTTTCCCACTTACATATTTTGTTCTTGTGTACTCCTTGTTTATACTCCGGTGTATGGTTGTTTCTTAATGTTGTGATCTCATTAATGCATGGTTGAATGTTAATGGTGTATGAAAGTTAATATGAAATTGTATAAGGTTTTTTGAAATATTGATTCACGCCCCCTTAGTCCATTTTATTTCATTGAGTTCCATAATAATATATGATATTGCTGCTCATTTGTTTGCAAAGGTTTATGTAAAGTTATTATGGTGAATTACTTTCATCTTATTAATCGTGATGTTTGATTAGCATCTGTGCTCTTGGCTTGGCATGATCTGGTTATCGTTCCTTTTATTATCAGTTTACAAACCGTATAATAATCCCTTAAAAACATCAAAATTTTAACCTATCATAATCTATTGTAACCTCACAAAATATATGTCCTACTTTAAGCTTATACCTTCTCCTAACCATACATTTCTCCTGAATATACAGATACAATTTTTTAGAAAAGAGAAGGCAATCCAATAAGTAAACAATCATATATTAATATCTCAAACAACGAATAGAACTCATTCGATCTCATTTAATAAGTTCAAACAATTTCCATACCTTATAAAGACCTTTATGATCAAGTCTAAAATAATTCAACATTACCAAAAATCTATAAATTTGGGAGAACGAAAAGCATTTCTTTACTACAATCGACTAGAAATACCCTTTTCTACCTTCCAATAAATGCACAGACCAGAATGGCCTTCTATTCCTCTATACCCATTTTCCATTTGAAATAAGAAGTCCAATACAACACAATGAAATTTCTTAGAACTCAAAACCCATCATTTTTTTAATACTCATATCTAGATTTTATTGTACCCATGATCATAAAAGAGTATGTTGCAGTTCCTCCTACCCAAAACAAATGACTAACTAGATTGATTCCCAACAACACATTTCAAAATCTTATACTTCTTAACTTATTAAACAAACTTAGAAATATGCATGCAATTTTCATCCAAATCTGGATCATCTTTACAAAGATAAATATACATTACCCAATTGATATTTCTTGATACCTCCATAAAAGCATAACCCAGTTTATGTTTCATTACAAATAAGAAAAATAACAATGCACAATTATTCTTTCTTCAAAAGATCATGCAACAGTTATACTCTCATTCACATTTCAATTCTAAGTACGAAAATCACTAGACTCCATCTAGATTTCATTTACAGTCAAAATAATTATACCCATCTCACATACTATCTCAGTATTGAATAAAGGCAACTATACTCGCTAATAGTTTTTCCCTTAACCATAAAATCTACTAAGTTAGCTCAGATTTATATAACAGTTCCGTTATAACCCAACCCAATTCGTATTTTTTTCTTAACAGATGAAATAAATAAGAAATGCAAAGTTAATAGATATTCAAATAACCATGAACTCGCTTAAGATAACTTCATATTTATTTTATAGACTCTTTTAACTCAACCTAGATCACATTTCATCCTTATCAAGGAAAAGTAACAATACCCATATCTCATTTTTGACATGTAAGGTAATATACTACATGCAATGAACATAATAACAAAGATACCCGCATTTTACAACAAACAAACCAACAAAATACCAAATTACCAATATCAAATCATAACAAAACATGTTATTGAGCGAGAGAAAAGAGCTCATGCCTGGTTTTTGCATGTTTTTCCCAAACTTTATTTTCTTCCTCCAAAAATTAGAAACAACAATCCTAAAAGTGAAATCTTTCTCTTTGCAACGAAATAACTCCATATTCGAGCTTGAAATCATGCCTATGGCCAAAAAACAAGTGTTGTGGTGGAGAGATCCCATTATCCCCATTTCCCACAAAAATAATAGAGTGACCAAAGCAAAGCAAACCAAGATAAGGAGAGAAATGAAACTCACAAATGAATTTGGAGTTGGCTTCTCGGGGAAGCTAACTGCTCCCAGGAGTTTGGCCTCATTAATTGTTATAAACCCAAAACCCTACCACCTATTAAATTTTCTCGCAAACTCCTTATAGCCTCCACCTTATTTGCCAAGTAATTTTTATTGCTTACACATTACTTGCCACATAAACTATACTCCATATTTTCCAAACTTAGCTAGTTAGAATGGTTAGAGCATGGCTTGCATGGTGTCCACTTAGGTCTAGGTTTATTTTTCCCTATCCAAAATCATTAACATTTACAATTTATGCCACCATGTAACAACATTGTATTTATTTATATCTATGTATTAAGATTGCATATGCCATAAATCAAACATCATCCACACATATATTTAGTTGTTATACCTTCACCTATAACGTTAGCTTATGCCTCACTCAAAATCATTACCTTATTTACCTTTCATAAACAATCGTAAATTTTAACGCTTACAAGCCTAGACTTCGAAATGCAAGTTGTGCAGATGTTTACATGGTCTCTTGACTAAGCACTATTCACGCATCAAAGGCAACCAAGAGTTATATATATATATATATATATATATATATATATATCTGTGTGTGTGTAGTACAACTTTTATAAGCACTTTAATACAAACCAATGATTTCATAATGTGATCAATCAAATTTTACAAATGTAATCCAACAATGATATATAATATTAATAGGTTTGTCGGTGTATGCTAAGCTAAGACTCCCATTGGTGACCTCATACAATCTGACCATGGTCATTTTTTTGGGATAGAGGGTGAATTAAGGGTTTTGAAAGGACCCGTGCATCCTTATACATCATTTTTTTAGGATTTTTAGACGATCCACAACCTTTGTTACAATGGTGGGAACCAACACGAGGAACCCGATTGAAGAAACATTGTAACCAACAATGGTGATGCAACATCCGTAATGAGTGAAGCAAGATCCATAACGAGAATGGGTTGGTTGTCGTGAGTGAAGCGGAGCCCAAGTGAAACAATAATGATGTAGCATTAGCATCGAGTGAAGAAATCTCCAGTGAATCGATCCAGAAAGGAGAGACCACGGGAGTGAAGCGATGGTTTGAGTGAAGCAAAACCCGCATGCTACAACATTAGCAGTGAAAAACCAACATGATGTGTCTGCAGGTGAGAAGAGAAGCTACATCAAACGAAGAAACCACCTCAGAGAGGATCGTGCCTCGAGGGTATTTGAACATGGGTGGGAAAGCACACAAAAGTGTGATTTGACCGCACCACCCCCACCTCATCGACATCCGACCATGGCTAATTGATCGCTTATAAGATAGAAAAATTTTGGGGTTAAAAGAGAAAGATGTTACAAAAAGCTTCCAGTGTAAAAATAATGGATAAAGTTCAAGTTCATGTTTGATGAGAATAAAGTTTTAAAAAATTCAAAATTTTCACAAATTCGGGGAAGTTCGGTGTAAAGCTAGAGTCCACAACCATTCTTAAATATTTAAAGCCCGTGTAAAATAGGAGTTTGAGTTCAAGGTATGGACATCAATTGAATACAATGTTTTTTGTTGTTGTCAAATGTTCTAGTTGTTAATGCTCATGTGCATATGTATACAATCTTTGTTTGTGGACACAAACCATGAACAATTTGACAAACTAACTCCACGGTATGTGGTGTAATGGAATGAATTTACTTAATTTATTTTATCGACAAAATGACTCAAGGATATGCCATCCCATGGAATACAATTTTTATAATTTGTTTTATTGACATTGAAATAAAATCGAGAGCTTACTTGAACTCAATATCACTTATTCACCGCCCTAGCATTATTCATCTGTGGGTAGAAACTCAAGACGGAGATTGATAAAGCAGTCAAGTAGAGTTGTTTCTAGTTTGTTTGCAATGTGTTGTTGTCAGGAAGATGTTTTCTTGTTGTTTTGATGTTGTTTTGTCTCTGTTTTGCTCCTTTTATAGTTCTTGGTTAAACTATAGTTGGTTCTCAAGTTCTTCGTGGATTCTGATCCATTTTTGTTGTTTTTACTATTGTATCTGGCTTTTGAGCCTCATTGTAAAGGGATTTAGTCCCTTTTATCTTTGGACTATTTTTACTGCTATCTCTGGCTTTTGAGCCTTTTTGTAAATAGGGTATAGTCCCTTTAAAAACTATTTATCCTTAATAAAAAAATCACTTATTCACCAAAAATTTAAAATTTCAAATAGAATAAAAAGAACTTACCTTTCTTTTTACATGGTAAAAACACTAGGTTGTTTGAGCTCCTTCTCTTTTTCCTTCTTCTCAAGAGTGAAAATGATGGGTGTAGTGAAAATGACATCCACTTGGGATTAAATATGCAATGTGAAGTCAGTGTGGTCAAAAATAGTTTGACAAAAATGTAGTGTAAAGGTGCGTTGCATTTGTGACACTATTATCGCATCGTCTTTGCATCGGATAGCCCTTGTAAAGCTTAACAAAATGAATAGATGTAAAATGGACCCCAATTTCAACGTTTTAAGCACACTATGTAGTAGTGTACGGTCTTTGTTTAAATAGAAAATTCTAGAGGATTTCCCATGCAAGTTCTGAAATTCAAGCACATGCCAACCATAGAAAATGGCTTAAAAGATAAAAATGACTATTGTATAGAGGAGGTCACTATCGGTTACGATAATTATCTTGGGTTGTTGGAGGACATTGCTTTGATAGTGTGCCTATGTCACTTTTGATGACTCGGGGGTGAAAAGGATTAGTTTAAAAGGATGCGAGTCTATGAAGGTGTAGTGGATGTTTGAGGCAAACTTAAAGCGAATATGAGATTGTTTAAGGAAAATTGGTAATGTTGATAATGGTACATGAATGGAGCAAATTTATGCCAAAGGGAATCTAATGTGCACTAGTGAACCAAGTGTGGTAAAAGATGTGAAACTTGGTGTTGCCACATACGACAAAATTTAGGTAACTATAAGTGGAATCATTGCTTGGGATTTGATTTTTGCATCTAGTGCTTCTTTGTCTCAACTCAAGTTATGTCTAGATTATGGATGAGCTTGTTGTTAGGTTGCACTACTTTAATCATGGCTCTTTCAGGTTTATGTTGATTAATATGTGATATTTACAAGGAATTTATGTCTCGAATGGCATGGTCGTAGGACTAGAATGTTGCTATATAACTTGCTTATGATGGTTCATTGGTTTCCCCTTCCTCTAAGGATTTGATGCCATTAGAGAGTTTTTGTTGGATTGATTGTAGAGTTGTTTCCTTATGTTTGGGGTAGTTGTATTCTTATAGTTGTATTTTCATTTTCTAAAACTTTTTAATAGAATTTTTTTTTGGTTTGCTTGTCCTTCCCCGTTAAAGTTGTGTTGTACACCTCAATTGACTAAATGACGAAGAGCTTTTGAGAGGGACGAGTACGACATAAATTTGAACCGAAATGTTGACTTTTTTTAATCTTCCCTCTCATGGCGTGCTAAAATCACGGTTTTGTGTTTGCTCAATTCTTTATGTGACCTAACATGTTGTTGCGCTAATTTACCTACTGCTCGTTGAAGAAAACGACGAACAAAACAAATGATTGCTGTATACTTTGGAAATCATCATTAATCACACGTTACAAAATTATAGCAACACGAGTTTAGGAAGCAATCGACTTCGTTTTTCTTTTAATTTTAAAGATGCAGCGAACACCTCATTCATAGAGAATGGAGATCAATGGGGAATTATGCAATTGTAAATATGTGTGTACGTGTCGCCACCATGGTCGGTGAAGAAAGCAATTGCATATTATAGGTAGGTACTTTGAATGTAACATGTAAAATAAGTTTTGATGTCATGATTTTAAAAATTGCAACGGCTTTGTACCGCTCGTATTGTGTTTCTTCACCACATATTTATTTTTGTTGTTGGTGCGCGTTCTGGAGAAGTTGAACCGTGTTCAAAAAACAGATCGAAAATTCTAACAAACAAACAATCATTTTTGCAATTAAAATCATCACACAAGAGAAACAAAAATTGTAGCCAAATGATATGAATTAGAATTAATTGAGAGATGAAATTAGGAAGGGCGTTTGCTGTGCAGTCAATGAACAGTTGCCCTTTCTCACACATTTTGGGGCAAGGTTGCTTAATACACATGACAACACAAGAGGGACTCGAACACACACGATGTCTCTTCCCAGTGCCATGTTATGAATTTCTGCACAGCTGCTGTGGGCAGAAAAAGGCTCAGAGGAATGTTTACGTAATTCTTGAGCCTGATCGACAATCGTAGAATCTGTTATTGGCCTTGATGACGGTTCGCACTCATGTTGATCCTCTGCACTTGATTTTTCATTTGGGAATTGTTGATTTTCCGCATCATTGTCTTCCATTAAGCTGGAATTGCGTTCTGCCTCTTCCTCCGAGGAACATTCTATAGTTGGCAGAAGACTATTTAATGGTGGGGAATTTAATCTCACAACAATCCATTGGCCAGTCGGGGGAATAGCGCACCAATCAGGTCTCTCACCGCCTGCAGCCAAAACCGCGAGTCTGTCCCTAGAAGAAGGCCTCTTAACTGACACTTTTCTCTCCTCTGCTTCAGCTTTCCTAAAAGGGCTAGTAATGTCCAGCGACAAAATTGGAACAATCACAGACATAGTAGAACAGGAGGAATCGCAATCAGGCATCCCAAAATCCGAAGTGCTGGTAGGAGATCCAGGAGCCCTTTTCACCTCCGTGACAGAGCAGGAGTCGGTCTCATTGAGGAAAGGATGGTCCAACAGCTATTCAGCGGTCCACCTCTTCTTGGGATCTATGCAGAAGCATTTCTCTAGAAAATCCCGGCCTTGAGTTGAAAGAAGCATGGGCAAGTCTGGTTGTTCGTCTATGCAATCGATGTGGAACATGGCTGCCAGGGGGTTTGAAACGTTGCTCCAAGGTGGCCTGCCGGTGACCATCACCACCACAGTGCAAGCCAGAGACCAAATATCAGAAGGCGGCCCCTGCTCCACCTGGTTCACTACTTCAGGAGCCATCCACAGTGGCGTACCTCTTAAATCTTTAAGACTTAATCCCTTCTCCTCCATCTTCTTAGCAGATCCAAAGTCGCCAAGCTTGACCACGCCACCGGCTCCGACAAGCACGTTGTTGCTCTTGACATCGCAATGCACAATCCCCTGCCTGTGGAGGTAATCTAATCCGCGGAGAATACCACGAGTGTAAACCCTGATCACGGATTCGTCCAACTGCCCCCCAAACTTACTCAGAAGGCCCGCCACGGAGCCACCAGACATGTATTCCATCATCAAGTTACAGGTGTCCACGCCATTTTCAATGCTGTAATCCTTCCCCAGGCATCGCACAATGTAAGGAGAATCCAGGGAGCTGAGAATGCTGTACTCATTTTCTAAATAAGAAATTGAGGTGGATGCCATGGACTTTACTGCGAAGAGGGTGCCGTTAGACTTGTCAATGGCAAGGCTAACAGTCCCAAACGCTCCAGCTCCAATAATGGCGCCCCTTATCCATTCCTTTGGGCAGCGTACCTCGCTTTTCATTTCCATTGCCATTGTTTTTTTTTTTTTTTCAATTCTCCACAAAGTCGGATGGGCAGAACAGAGCAGGGGAGTTGCTTATAAAGACCTCGGAAACACTTACCTTCCGACTTCCGTGGAGACACAAATGAAAGAGGGTATTTTAATTTATCACGCGCACCTTTGAAAAGATTGACGAGAAGCAATGAATGTGGGTGAAGAACGGTAACGGTGGATCAGCCCGAGTGACGCCTTTGAATACGTACTTATGAAGCGCGTGCGTATTTGGATAATTCCTTTAATTTCCGTTTACTTTTCCCGTTGAATGTAAAAGGCACTTTTAGACAGTGGTGAAGGGGCAGTTGAAGCGGCGTTCCTCCTCTGTTGACGTTTTAAATGGATGGATGCTGCGTCAATAATGGGGAGCGAGAACAACGGTGTTTGACAATTCAACGTATGCGTCAAATGAATCGGTGTAAGTAGGATGGATGGAGGATACCAAGTTGAATGCATTGCAAGGAAGAGATGTTTTCATTGCCGTAATTACTTAACTTGCTCTTCTAAGTTAAGAAGAAAAGTTTTTTTATGGGATCCACGCGACACACAAAGATTAAAAGCCAGTTCAACGCGTACCTTTATCCGAAAGGCGTGTCTAACGCCGGCCTTCATTAGATGATTCTTTTCGTAGTCAATTTCGTTCACTTTTTTGCCAAGACACCTTGAAATGTCGATAGGTGCAAAATAGAATTTTCTCTATTTTAGTTGTATTATTTAATTGAGTGCAATATATGTTCAAAGGGGATGAATTAAAAAATCAAGGAAAATTGTAAATGTTTAACAAATGTTTTAGATTGAGGATCATTTATTTATGTGATTATAATTTGAGGTTGAAGTGGTCAAAATAAGAAATGGACAAAATTGAATAGGTTACAGGGTCGTAACTCCAATTCCATTTTTTTGTAGTACCGAGTACCATACTTTTATAGTTTTAACCTTGATTAAATGCAGGATTAATTGTGAGAAAAAGGTGATGCATGAACATTCGTCGATAATAGAGCCCTGTAACTTTTAGTCATATGAGGGACATGTAGAACTTATCGGCATTCAAGCTGAAATCACAAGACCCAAATAAGATCCTTTATCTGTGTTCCACCTTATCATCTAAATGCCACTTGTTTTATTCTCATGAGTATAATTTACAGTTAAATGGGGGTCAAAATAAAAAACGGGGAAGATCCAGTAGGCTCTAGGGCCGTAACCCAACTGAGAACGACTGAAAGTTTTTTAATTGGACATAATTTGATTTGTTATATAAGATGAAGACAACAACGAAAAGTCTGAAATAAAAAATTGAGGATTAAATACCTTCATACACCACACATTTTCCATGAATTGAATCAAGCACCCAAATAATATTTAGTATTTGTGTTATACTTCACATTAATGTACACTCAAATCAAATACGGAAATGCAAATTGTTATGCAATTAGTGCTAGCAAGGAGGGGTAAATTTATAGTGGAAAGGGGGTATGCAGGACAAAATAATTCTCTAAGAAAATAAAACTCGTAGAGATTGCAATGAATATGGTAGGGCACTATGGTTTTCAAGAAGGAAATGTCAAGGAGCATGTACGAATGCAAAACAACAAGAAGACATATCTTCAATGACTAAGGTTGCTTAAATCAACAACCACACATGGATTAGATTACATTCATTGAGATTTAATTTGTATTGTCGAGAGGCAAGCCACTTAAAATTGTGCAAAATGCCTTCGACGTAATAATAGAAATAACATGAACCACAAACTAATAGACTTGATCAAATGTAGGCAATTGTACGAGCAACAAAGGAAATCAAAGAAATCTCTTTTGACGTAGTAAACAAAATTTATAAATACCACTACTTTAATGTAACCATCATTTTTTAATACAAAAAATAAACTAAAAATGTTAGTCATATCAGCTATGATACTTGGTCGAGCGGGTCAGGAAGTACTATAAGAATGACATTGTCTCTTTGTCTTCAATTGGTCACATCCAGGAAAACATACAAAGAAACAACCTGGAGATTAAATCCGAATCTGTAACCATTGATGACTCCTCTTACAGAGTATTTCCACGAAACCATCTAATAAAGTCGCAAATGGCAATACATGGTTACCAAATGTTTTGGCGATATGGTGTATAAGAAGTAAGGAGAGAACACGTTCACATGGAGCAGCTTTGATATGTGTAACGCCTCGATTTTGTATGTTATCTTGGTGAAAGTTTTTCATGCTGTTATAACTGCTGGAATGAAGGCAAACATGTTAAGATAAACTCTGATCTTAAAGGAATGTGTTGCTAACTTGGATTCTTGCATGCTGTGATTTATTGTTAGGACAAAGAATTATCAGTACTTGCGTGTTTGCTGATGTGACGACAAATTGTCGTATACTTGCTAAACTCTCGTTGCTGATTGACAACACACCTTGAATCAATTTCATTGATCCAAAGTATGCTGAGGGCTTCTTGTGATTTCTGTGTTGATTTACTCTTGAACCGAACCAGAGGTTGATATGAACGAGTGGCTCGATTGCAGAATGAGCAAATGGGCACGTAAATGCCAACGACAGGGGTTTGATTTTTGAACCCTGTACTGTCGAACTTGGGACCTCGTGAGGCAAGAAATGCCTGGACACGGGTGGCCTTGACACGTGATCCAAAGGATGGAACGTCCTGCTCTGCATTAACGTGAATGTCAGTTGGGAGGTTGGGTTAGGGGTTAATTAGTGTTAGTGGTTAGTATGAATTAAACCCTAAACTAATCCTAAGTCCTAACATGCATCCTAAACTACTATCCTAAGTGGATTTTTAAATTACAAAAAAAAGGGAAAAATAGACCTAAGCCCTAATAACCTAAGGCTAAACTAAGACCTAGGTTGAACACTATATGCAACCTAAACTAATCCTAATCTAAAGGGGCGCACAGACCCTTGGAGGGAAAGGATAAGGATGGAAGGGGGTATTCATTAGCATTTAATAGAAAGTCCATACGTGGACAGTGCGCTTTGGCGGGGCAGGTAAGAAATGGAGGCATCTATTTGGAGATAGAGCCAAATTTGGTTTTGCATGGGAAATTTGAAAATTGAGTTCGCCAACTCAAGTTGGCAGTGGCGTGGGAAGTTAGGAAAAGGCAGAGCCTTTAATGCATTGATTATTCTCGGTCCTCGCGACCAGCTCGCCTTGGAAAGTGTATGAGGGAATTTTGATTTTCATTTTGTCGATTCGGGCTTTCAAAGTCAGTTGCTCGCATTTAGTTTTTCTGGTCTGGTTCAGTCGACCCAGCTCTTGGAATTTGACACTGTTCTTGGAGATTTTAAGGTTGTTGTTGAGCCTGAAGAAGAAAGGAGTGTTGGGAAGTTTTTGCTGTCGCTGAGGAAGGAAATAACGCGGCAAACGAAGCTTTCTTCGGGTTCTGGAAAAGAGATTACAGGCATGTTAAGCCCTTCTCTTTAAAAATTCTTGCTTTGTTTAAGTGTCTCATTAAAACAACCCTGCTCTTGGGTTTGGATTGTGTGATTGCTGTCGAGTCGATTGATTTGGATTTTGTTGATTCTTGTTTTCTTTTTTTTGGAAAATGTTAAGAAGCTTCGCTTCTGGTTGCTAGGCTTTGATTCGTCTTTGCACGAATCGAGTTGGAACATGAATTACTGTATTATATGGTTGACAGTATGGTGGATTGAAATAGATAGTTTCTTTCTCTGTTCATGTTATGTGAAATTGGAACAGGCTGTGTGATCGTTCCTTATTGTGTAATTGTTTCCTTGCTGTTGTGTTGGAACTGCCTTGCATGTAAAAGGAAATGGAAATACAGTCGTGTTATGTTGCTATGAATGGATTTCGTTGACTCTTGTTGTCATTTTTGGAAATAATAAGAAACATTGTCTCTGGTTACTGAGTTTAACTGTCTTCGTATTTCTCGAATGGAATACCTTCCTGTGTACTGGTTGTTGACGTTAAATGGAAGTTAGAAACGGGTTCTTCTCCATAAAATGCTTAATGTGAACTGTGCAGGCAGTGTGAATTATTTTATTACTGTGTGATTGTCTTTTGTCACATGAACTTTTGGGATAAGATGGTGAAGGTTGTGTGAACGGCTTGATGTCGTTTCTGTACTGAGGTTTTCTTGCTGAAAGAAATAGAACTTTTCTCTTCCTTCTGCTGTTTCGGGATTATAAGGAAATGGCATTTGGTATTTTAAAAGAATGGGCATTAGAATTTTATATGAGTGCTCGTGAAAGTTGGAAAAGAAATAGTTTTTCCTTCTGAACTTATAGTATAATACACTGTTTTCTTCTTTGAAGAAGGTATGATGAATTGTTGTGTTTAATTGATGACCACTCAATCCTCTAGTTCAGATCGCCTCTTGTGAATGCGAACTTGACTTTGAATTGCTGTGCGAAGAAGTGATGCATGGGAACTCTGTCTTGTTGTTTGGGTTTGTCTTAACTGTATCTGACTTACGCATTTAACACCCTATACGGGTTTACTTCAAAAAGAGGTATTGATAACTGAATATTGCATTCCGAAGTTCTTGCATATTATTTTGAACTCAACCAAAAGGGGGATTCGGGCAGAATGTTTGTTGGCAGTGAGCACGATTTGGGTGTTTTATTTTCTTCTGAACAAATGATTGTTCTTACTGATATCATGGAAATTAGCTCTCCCTCTTCTGCTGATTGATTTCGAAAGAGATAGTAATTAAGTTATTTGAACCTTATAGGTTCGGATTGTTGGAAGTGACAAATGTAATTAAATTATTTTTCTAAGTCTCAGTACCTTCAGGCAAATGAAATATTTAAATATTTTGTGTGGTCTACCGATCTTGCACTGCATCATTTAGGAGAATTGAAATCAGCTTGAACAATTCTTGATGAGTCCAAAGAAGATGGTTGTTTTCTTAGTGAAGGTTAAGGGCGGAAATGTTCTCTGTTTGTTGTTGAATTCTGAGATAGCATTAGGGGCTTACTGTGCTTTATGATTGGACTTGCTTTGTAGGTAACAAAAGAATGAATAAAATGTTATTTTGAACGGGATACATTCATAGGATTAGAAAGTCATGTGATTAATTGATTCGTATGATTGTATAAATCAAGTTATCTGTTTAGCATACAAAGATGAAAGAAATATGGTTTCTTTTAGTATGGTAAATATATGGTATGCATCCTTATACTCGTTTGATCTTGGATGAACATAATGTGGTACTAACTTGTTTTGGATTTTCATATGAGCCTGATTCAAATGAAATATGGATATGGATGATGAATTCTTCCCTGTTTTCATTAAAGCTGATTATGAATGAAATTACTCTTATGACTGGAAAGTGAATTCTGAATGGATTTTGTAAGTTTCACTCAATCATTATCTTGATTTGTGTCTCGCTTTGGATTCCATTTTTAGAACAGCCATTTGGAAAGAAATAGGGTCATGGATGAATGACTTGGAAAAATGATCTGTTCTTCTTTCATTCAGTTGGAAATCTATAATTCATTGGTAACGAATCTTGTAGTGCTTAGATATGAGCGACTATATGCATTGCTGCTCGCTTTCTTATGCATGCTTGATTGCTTAGAATATAATATGATGCATGAACTGAAAGGAAAGTAATGAGTTTACATTTTAGTTAGTTTCATCCTTTGCATTTATTATTAATGAAAGGCGTGAAAAGGATAACAAGATGTTATATCTGCGAGTAAGCTACTTGTAATTCCTAACTTTACCAATGTTGTGAAATGATACTTATGAACGGTTATGTGGAAACGGACAGCAGTTCTTTGGTTTGGTTGTGATTTTATTTTGATAGTTCAGTTGTTATGCTGATCTTTCTTTTGTACCTATTTTGTGATTGATGTCTTACTGTCGTTTCATAAAAGCAGGGTTCTTTTATTGAGACAGTTAGTTGAAGCACCTTATTTTAAGGATAAGTGCTTAATGTGCCGATTCATTGAATCCCGTGTGCAAATCATTTTGCAGATGGAATTTGATTAGAATGAAGACATGGCTGTTTTCTGATGCTTCTTGATTAGTTGAAGATGAATTGTAATTGTTGCTTTTATTCCTCTTCGAGGAATTGTGAAAAGAAGAAAGTATATTCTTCTATCTATGAGTTGTATTGATGATATATGTAAACCTTGTCCATTCAAATTGAATTGGCAAATGTATGGATCATGACATGAAATGATGAATACAATTACAAGTGTGATATTTTCAATAATTATATCAGTTTGATATTGTTGAATAAATTGGAAATATAATGTTATTTCTTGATTTGGATTTGTTTAATTGTCCTTGGATGGATGCTAAATGGAAACTGATATCTATTCTTTATCTAAATGCAAATTTTAAGTTGAAATATGCAATTAGTTCATACTTGGTAAAGATGAATTTTTAATTGACATTAAAAAGGTTTAGGAAGAATATGATTTCATAATCGAAAGGTATTCGTGGATTAGCTTAGGAGCTAAGGAATATCAATTAACTTCGAGAGTAACCGAACTTCACTTTCAACTCAGTTAATGATCTCGTATGTTAAATTCAATAAAGGATATAGGATAAGTATATCCATAACTAATGGACCTTAACTATGTAACGTTAAGGAGAACAAATGAATACAGTTCTTGGGATTAGACCTCGTTTAAATGACGTCTAATAAGTTAGAATTCTGAATTTGGTTACAGTTGGGAAAATCTTGGCTAAGTTTAATAGGTTAAACTTATCATGTCCGTCGGTATGGACTGCTTAATCCAATGATTAAGAAGTGAACCAAGTAGGGAAATGTAGCCCTTCGATACGAAGGAGAAGATGCATAGCAAGCTAATGGATGGATTTAGTCCCTCTTAGCTATATACAACTGTAATGGAAACGAGGATAAAGGGATCAGCATGGATGCTGAAAGTTGACTCTTAATTATTAAATCGTATCCAAATCACTTGAGCAGGATGTGTATTCTCGATGGGTGGATTCTGCAGGACATTGGCATATGCCAGCTACAGCAAGGTGTCTCCATGAAGACGGGGTCTTCATGACGACACAATGTTGCAGCTGACATATTGCAATGCCCTCCCGAATTAAAACATCAAGATTATATAGGTTGAATGTGTAGCTCTTAGCAGAGTATAGAGTATGATCTCGGTATACGGAGTGACTCCGGAATACTAAAGATAACTAGACACACGGAGTTGTGGGGAAACGACACCATATGTCTGTGTATCTTTAGTTACCAGGAGTGCCTTCCTATATTCGTTCATATTACTAGTTGGAATTGGAAGTTTAAAACTGACCTTAAACGAAGAGGACTGGTAGGAACCAGGAAAGACCATTCTAGATAACAGGTGAAGTGAAGTGAAGGACGTATTCCGTTGATGTGTATCACATCCAGGAATATGATCATGCAAAGCATGTGAAAATCTTTGGCCAAAGTATCGCAATTGTTGGTTGCGTTGTCCTTATCACTTAATTTAAGATGCAGGATGTCAGATGAATATCAGTAACAGATATTCAGATAGGCTTCTTAAATGGATCACTTCGATAACCGAAACGGTTATGAGAACAGGTATATATAATATACTATGCATAAACGAACATGAAGGATCGGTTGTTGCTGAGTCATGAAATGAAGGATCGTTGAAACTCCGAGCCATGAAAATGGAAGATCGGCAGTTCCTCGAGTCATTTACAGCAGCATATAGAATCTGTTATAAGATTGAATGGCATTGAATGTGTGTTCCATATTGTAAATATGCGAACAGGGAACATTCGTTTTAAAAAGAAATTGTGTGATCCAAACTGTGTTGTTTGGGTAGAGAACAATTATTAAAACTTGAACGTGTGTTTGAATTTTATAATTCATAACAGAGAACGTTATCAAAAAAAAAAAAAAAAAAAAAAATTCCCTTGTTCTGGTATCTTAAAATGGGGATGTTACAATATGTCTCAAGCAAAGATAATGCGCCACCATCGATTTCAACGCATCCCCTCAAACTGCAATCTTTGGCATCCATATTCTAAGTGGCATCATAATTAGCCACCCTACGTAATGACATTGATATCATTTCGAGTATAAAATTTCCAACATCTCCAAAATAAATAGTTTGTTAATGCATTGAACCTTCTCTTATCTAAATATAACTTTAATCTGCACGAGATCGAAAGTATGTGATAATGCGTGATTCTGAAGTGGCATTTAACGAGCGTCAGTCCATTAAACCTCCGATTAACTTGTAAATGCAAGCCCACACATGAAACTTGGAGAATTCATTCTATTATATTTGTTGTAGTTTTCGTCATGGTCGGCTCTCTTGTGATATTAGGTTTCTCTTCATCTTTCCATTCAAATAAAGGAAGTAGATTTCTACGTTATTTTGTCTTTGGTTAGTACTATTCGGAAATGGAAGCACTACCACTTCATCCATTCCATTATAAACATTTCAATCTAATCTTCACAAAGTTAATATTATGGCTCGCTTCCTCATGTAGGAGGTATGTGTTAAAAGTTTCCACATGTCCATTGGATCCTCTATGGTGACTCTAATATGGAAAAAGGAGTCCAATTTTTCTAACTACACGTGTGATTGTAGGTTGCCAAAAGGAGTGCGACAAAAACCACATTAAGTCTAAAAGATAAAAATACACCACAATCATCACATTGTATTTGCAGGTTTCGGTTAAGGGCTATGGCTTGTCCGCTCAACTAGGACATAACCCCTTTGGCATAAGCCTTAAGCTACAACAATGGGGGTGGTCCTAAGAATCCTAAAGTAGTTCATGCAAGAGAGAACCTTTTGAACGAAACAGGAAAGTGCTCCACACTACCGACTTGTCTAGTACAACTTGGTGAGATTAGCGTCAAAAATATCTGTATTGCGACCCTAATGAAAGTATAACTAAACACACTTCGGTACTCATTATACTAAAGGGGGTAAAGTAAAGCCGAGATACTCCTTGGTAAATCAAGCTCACTCTAGATATATTATGACACCTAGAGAGAGAACCACCTAGGAAGATTGCTAGCTTGGAGCCATTGTTTTTGTCTTAGATAGTATACTTGAGATCTCTCACAAAGTGACAACTTTGTTAGATTCAAACTCTTGTTTTTCAAACAAGGGAAATAATCTCTTAAAGTTGAAACCATGTGATTTTCATCACGAAATATACTTAGTGTCATTTTGTCCTAGTTTTTCACTAAGACAAGGTGAAACTCTACCAAAATAACACCAAGTTTATTTTCAACACCACTTGGTCTACACCCTTTTTTTTCTTGTTTCCCATTTTTGTACAAAAGGAAACAACATATATGGATACCGCTAGATATCGTGTCCACCACTTTTGTATTCTACTTGTGCGACTAGGTTGCAATGTTGGAGCGCAAGTGTTGAAAGTGTGCATGGTATGTACTCATGATCTAGTAGGCCCCCTTGTCTCAAAACCCATATTTGAGACTTATTATCATCAGAGTTAGGCGATTTCATCCGTGTCTTCTTTTGAGTTATTACGCTGCCCACATCAGAGCCATACAATCTGAGAGATATTTACATCTTGTTTCCATTGTGAAATTAGGCCTAAATCTCTATATTGTAGAGTTATGTTGTTCACACACATAGTAATTTCTTGTTATACTTAGATGTAGTTTTTACATCCTAAATTTTTCTTGAGTTTTGTGAGTGTTGAGGATACATTTTTAGCATCGCGATAACATCATTTTGACACTAGAAATATTGCTTTCCCAAAATCTTGGTTCACGTGTCCAAATAGTGTTGTTACGCTGCTCACATTGTTATCATCCATTTTACGAGACTTGGACTTTGTTAGTGTTTAGAAACTAGTTTTTAGTATATCTTGTTAGAAGATCACGTCAACATTCTCTTATCATTTAGGCCTTGTTTGTTGCAAACTTGACCTAATCAAGTTAATCTGAAAATGATCAAGTTTTTATCTACATGATCTCGAACACTTGTAGGCTTTAAATATTTGCCGATAAGTTTCTCCTTTTGAGTAATCAATTTAAAAATGATGCAAGAATGTAATGAAAATTACACACCGATTGATTACGGATTTTGGCAATTACCTACGTCTCCGGGTTCTTTCGAACCGTTCCACTAGTCAAAACTTGTAAGTTACAATAGTACTTTCACAAGAAAACCTAATGGAAACTATTAAGAACTTGCTTAGAAGAATATCCAGACCTTCAGATGACAAGGGTGAAAAATAACACCCGACTTCCCCTTTCCTGGTGTATTCGACAAGCTCTATGGCACTAGCTCCACTGTTTGGAATCCTTCGGATCTCGATCGGCCTTCCAAATGCTTTGTAACACCCTATGGCACTCCGGTCGATACTCCAAGCTTCACAATAATTTAGTGTGGCGCTATGGGCCGGCTAGGTAGTATTAAAACTCCTAGTCACAATAATGCCTATTTAAATAAATAGGTCTTCACAACTTTATAATAAGCCTATTAAATAGGTCTTATAAAAAGAACTCTCCTCAATTAAACTCTTCGGTCTTCCTTGAGCTCTTGATTTGAGCTTACAAGTTGTGTGTTTTCAATGAAGAGGGGTCCCCTATTTATATTAAAATAGGGCCTTAAAATAATGCCTTAAATTTTATCCCAAGGCTATAAAAATCCTAACCGTGGCATATGGATGGGATATTAATCCCATAGGGGATGACATGTATAATTGAGTGGGTTATATCCCACATGGGCGGTATATAAATTTTGATAAGGTTTTAATAAACCTTAGCTGCCCACCATTCACGTGGAACCTTCCACGCATGGGCCTTTGCCCCACCTCCTTCGCCTTTCCACGTGGATGCTTGCATATTAAGGGTTGGCGGATTATGTATGGGGTGGGTGCATTAATGTTTGGATATTAATGCGTGGATATTGATATGTGGAGGTTGGGATATATATACGGTTGAAATTGGCATAATGCATGGTCTTTGGCATAATGCATGGCAAATAATTACAAAGTAATATGAAATTCGACCCAAATGAAGTATGACGAATAAGACCACCTGTCAACCCGTGATTGGAAAATCGAACTCGTGGTGGCAAGCCACGTGGTGGTTTGAGGACCCACCATGTTGGTGATAGTATAATCATCTTCACACGGTCGGGCTCCCTCTGCAACAAAAAGTTGAGCCTCTTGTTCCACCGGGCTATTCCATTTTATGATTGTTGAAGACCGATGGTGAAAACCTCTCTAATTTTTTCCAATGACCTTTTTGCCACGTGTTGCGGTGCGATTGGTCTAATTTTCCCAACACCCTTTTTCCACGTGTTTGCAAGCTTAAACCGTTGCTCGAAGGAGGTTAAAATATTTCGAAAAAAGTGTGAGTGATTATCCAAGCACTGATTCAAGTATTTTGGCATGTACTTATATTCAAAAGTTAGTTCATTAAACCCTTCCTATAAAGGGCATGCATATTCCCGAAATCTTAAACCTCTCGCTTAAGAGAGGTAAAACTACGTCAAAAAAATGTGAGCGACTTGCTAAACATTGGTTTGTTGTTTTTGTGTCTCAGTGCACATGATAAGGGCGAAGCGCTATTCGAAGCTCCCAAAACTAGAAGTGATTTCATGGAGCTTCATCCCTAGGTTTGTGTACATGAAAGGTTATTGAAAGCGTTGCCTGGTATTTTTAGTGGTAACGTGTCAGCATTTGATTGAAAAGTGTTATGAAATTATAGTTATTAATCAAATACCCATACAAAATTGGAATTTGGCGAGGGTTGAGCTAAACTTTGCAACATAGCTTTGTACAACAACACTATTTATGTCTTGAAGTGTGCTTTAGCACGCTTTTCTCATACATGTGTGCGAAGCTAAGAGTTGACATTTTTTCGGGCTATGAACTTTTCAAACTATTATATTCCCAATCCAGCGTACTTACACCGACCTTTTCGTTTACGACGTGTTATAAATTCTTTTCTTATGGGGTAACATTAGTTTGAGCGTGAGTGATTAATGTAACATTAGTGTGTGCATTGTTTAACTAAAAATTAACAAATTTAGTTAGAATAAAACATGAATTCGATCAATATAGCTTGGCATTTTCAACACATGTTCATGCCATGTTAGTCTTTTAAAAATTGTTTACTAATTCTTAGTTTTTTTACATTATTCAAGTTAGACATGTCTTTAAAATAATAGTTCACAACATGTTCATGCCATGTTAGTATTTTAAAAATGTTTAGTAATTCTTAGGTTTTTTTTACATTATACAAGTTAGAAATGTCTTTAAAATAATAGTTAGTGACATAATAATTTCCCAATAAAATAATCAAAATTATTTAGTTTAGGATATGTCAAAACAAAGTCCATAAAATAATATTATTGTTTTATGTTCCCCATATACATAGTTAGTGCACTTGAGCAAGAGCTAGATTAGATAAAACTTCCACTCCTTTGTCTTTAGTTCGAGCGTGCAGACATGCTTGGTGTTGTGGGCTTGGTGCATTTAAGAATTGCTTCTATGACTCTAAAAATATGCATCGACCAAAAATCTATCCCACCTTAGTTGGTTGCTATGGTAAGTGGTAATATATTACGATCTTTATGCCAATAGGGGTCGGGGCACACTTGGAGATTACCCACTCACTAAAATAATGGTTGATTGGTTGCAAGATACATATGCTTACTTTCTTACACCCTAGATCGTAGATACCTCTTCAAAGGTGCATCTTGGAATTGTTTAGACGGCTCTACAAACCTTGCATGCCTTATTGCCTAGCATAGATGTACCTCTTCCATACATCTTGAAATCGCTTCGACAATTTCTATGAACCTTCATATTTTACTATCGATGTAACATTACACCTCCTTTTGGTGCAAGTGCTAGTTTTAAAACATGTATCAATGTTAATGTCCACATGTTCTTTGGTTATCTTTTAGTGCACATGCTCCATAAAGAGAGAGTAATCCCATCTTGTGGGGAATGTGATTAATCATGTGTCTTTTTGCTTTGAGTTGGTCGTTTTGGGACATAAATTAGAACCGTAAGATACTAATTTGGAGGTGGGGCATAGAGGTTAAATTTGACGGTCGTTTAGATGCTTTTTGTGATTTTAGCCGTAAAATACTTGCAGATTTCTGAAATAACCGTCACACGACGACTTGCATATTTAAAATCTGACCATCATTTTTAATATATATGTATATGTAAGTTATATTAATATATAATAAATATAGTTAAATAAATATAAAATAATCTTTTGTATATTTTATTAGTATAGTATAAATAACCTATTTTTGAATTTTTGAAGGGCAGTATTGGAAAATTACCGTCACAGAAAAATTGTTTGCCAGGCATAGGTGGCCGTCAAATTTAACTCCTGGGGGAGTCAGCACAAAGAACACCTTCGCCAATCTCAACCTCAACATGTGCATAATTATTAATGGAATGAAAATTGCGTTTCATTCTCAAATTACCATTATATAATGTGGATAATTATCACGGAAATAGATATTTAATTTCATTTGAACGTGTTTTATTTCTCTCTACAATCCCCTCAAATTAGCCATAAATGTGGATAATTGGTAAGGGGATATATATTTAGTTACATTTAGACCGAGACGTATTATTTTAGATAATTAAAATTTTAAAATTTTTATGTTTGTTTAATTATTATTTAAACATTATTTATGACTAGTAATTATTTTAATGATATTTATCATTTTCATATTTATTTAATAATAATTATATGATAACGGGACCAATTTGACACATAAACATTTGTGTATTTGGGAAGAAATGGTGAATTTATTATAGATCATTTTTGTTTCACAATTATTTTGACATAAAATTAATTCAATCACATGTTTTGTATTTTATTTTATTGACTTTTGCTGAATTTTTACTTGTGTACATTCAAGTCGACCACCCAGGTAGTCATAAATATAGTGACATTTTCTTCATATATCAACACACAAGCACGGAGCACCCCAAACATTTGTTATTAAGTAGAGGAACTATAAATATAATTCACCTATTTGGGCTTCTTACACTCTAACCTCTTTCCCGATATTTTATTTTCCTCTTTAATCCACCCAAACTACGTATCAAATAATTTTATGATATGAACAATTTTTGTGGTAAACATAATATACTTTTATTTAAATCAACATTTCGAGCACACTCCATGATTTTGTAATAAGTTAAGGAGTTAAGTTACTTTATATATGTCTCATCATGTGTAATTGGAGTGTCATCAAGATATACATGATTTTATTTAAATTGTAGGTAGACTAGGAAGGTTTTTAAATTTTAAATTTTATTAGATACCTCAAAATGGTATTGAGATATATATGAGTTATTAATTTGCATGTTTTTGGTGTATTTGTTTATTCGTTGATTATTGGTTTGAATTAGGTATTATTGACACATTTGTCAACTTTCGATGTTCTCCTTTCTTCTTCTCGGTGTCTTAATTCTTCTTCTCTTTATCTTTCTCGTATGTTTCTCAAATTGTGTTATGAGCATATAGCTCTCTTTCCACCTATATGAAACATCATTAGTGATTTTGAGCCCTTCTTTTAGTATCCATCAAGTAAGGGTGCACCTATCCCATTTGTCCCATAGTTTTTGCTTGTGGCTATTTGATGTTGATTTCCACGACAATAGAATCCTAACTTGAAATCAATTATTTATAAGTACAAAAGAATTACGGTTCATTTGACACTAGAGAAAGAGAATCTATGAATCATTCGTAGAGAATTAATAGAGTACTCATATATATTACATGAGCTATCAAACAATCATTGGATAATTTATTATATTACAAAGCTAACATTTATCGTAGAATATTTTTGGCACACAATCTATGGTTTTTATATTTTCGAATTCATTTTTATGCATGGGATTTACTAATTTTGAAATTATTTATATCTATGAATAATTTCTAGGATCAATTTTGTGGTAGAAACTGGATCTAATGTTTTGAGCCTAAATAACATGGGAAGCAATCAACATTGAAAATATACCTTGAAATCTCAACAAAGATGATGGTGGTAAACTAATTCAATCTTGGTTACCACTATGTGGCATACCATACATTGGTGAAATTGGCGATAATTCCAAACAAGAATAAAATAGCATACCATGGACATTCATCATGGTGGAGCTAAATAATATTCCCTTGTTGAACACTAATTAAAGGATAAACATGTTATACAAATTGGAATGACTAAAAAAATTTCCATCAAGAATCGTTCGAAAACTAGAAGAATTAGGGAAGCAATTGAAATGAAAAGCACCCTCGAAATATCAATAGACACAATGGATTGAAATATGTCAACCTTGGTTTCCACCAAGTAGCGTACCATATATAGGTGGAACTTGAAGATCTTTCCAAACAAGAATAAAAGTACATACCATGAACATTCAATGTGGTAAAGCAAAACAATTTTCCTTATTAAACATCAATTAAAGTATAAAAATGTTATACAAATTAGAAAATCTAAAGTTCTTTCCATTGAGAATATTTAGAAAACTAATAAAATGAAAGAAGAAATAGAAATTGAACATGCCCTCAAAATCTTAGTAGAGACAATGGTTGGAAACTAAGTAAATCTTAGTTGCCACTAAGTGATATTACCATACATAAGTGAAACTAGCAGTTATTTCTGAAAAGGAATAAAAAAGTACCATGGACATTCAATGTGGTTGACCAAAACAATTTACCCTCATTGAACAAGAATTAAAGTCTAAACATGATGTATATATTAGAAATTATAAAATTCTTGCCATTGAGAATCATCAAAAATTAGAAAAATCAAGAAAACAATCAAAATTGAAAACAATCCATATTACAAAAGCATTCTTTATCATTTATTTGTATAATATATATATATATGTCAAATCCATCAGATTGTAGTCGTTGAAAGTGGTTTTACATTTAGCCTAAAATTTACTATATACATTTATATTCATCTTTAAAAGATACAGAAAAATAAATTCAGATTTAATTGTATAAAATAATAGTTTTGGGGTCTAAATTTTGGCTAAGTATTGGACATCGTGTGTGTCATGCATTCGAAGAGGTGCACGTCCGTAGAAGTTTCAGCTACATTTGAATTAGAGAAGGGCCGAGGTAGGAAGTAGAAGGTAAAATGAAGGATTACACGTGTTGTGCATGCAGAATGCCGAGTCAGAAGAAGTGACAATAAGGAAAAAAATGCGGCAGAAGGAATGAAGATATGACAATACCGATGGATTTAATGATTTTTCATCATAAATCATACAAAGTAGGTACTAGGCGTCGAATTTGCATTGATGTGTTCCTCGTCTCACAGCACCAGATAACTACCAACTACTTCAGTAATGGCGACCTCCTACTAATATTTCTTCTATTGTTAAGAATTTAGTGTTTCATTGTGGGTAAAAACTATAGCTTATAATTAGTTATTTATAAAACAACTAATATTTGTTCGTTATTATATTTGGAGAGTTGTTTGAATAAAGCTTGTGTATGGTTTTAGGAGCTATAATAGGTCTCCTAGTTTATAGGAGAAGCTTTGCCTATATGTAAAGATTATCGAATGAATTGAATGTGCACTATATTATTATCGATAAAAACTTTGTACCAAAATTACATTTGGTATCAAAGCTCCATTCGATTCTAAGTGTAATGGTTTCCTAAAAAAATATTTTCACGTCAATAATCTTCAAACGAATTTTCTCGAATAAGGATGTATTAAAAAATGCGAACCATTTTATCAATTGATGGCTTCTTCATGCATATCATGTCATGCCTCGTTATAAAGCTATCTAATATCTATGATTATTTAATCTACTCTTTTTGTATAGTCTAGTGAATATATCCACTCCTCAGGGCCATTCCATGTGCACGCATTCAATATTTCATGGCATTCCATCTAACTGGAACTTAGAAATCATAGTAGTATTGTACAATCCTGATATAATTGGGAGAAACTAAGTTATTGGTGTCACCCTTAGATTCATACAATTTTTTTTTAATGAGTAGTGCGCACTCATTGGGCACTATATTACATAGATTTTGGCATCTATGCTCATACTTGAGAAAGTATATAGTGGATTTACAATTATGAGTAAGCGTACAACTAAACTAGTGATCACTTTCAACCTAAGTAGCTATGAGTAAGGGAATCTATGTCGTCAAAGTCACTCGGGGCATGATCCAGGTTCAACCATTTTGACTCTCCGTGTCGTATCTTTAGGCCTTACTCTTAGTAAGACTTGATCCCTAGTGGACTCATTAAAAGCCTAACAACATCACCAATAGACCAAGGGCCCTTCGATTCCATACAATTTTTTTCTTTCCATTGCATCGACATCCATAATTAGATGTAATCATGTATGTTTCGATCTCCCATAATTATATCACGATAACCATATATTATTGAAGGATGTAACTATAGAAGATAATAGTTCGATTCAATATCTATGGATGAGAAACTAGTTATATCCATTGTTAAGTTATCCATGCATTCTCGTAAACGTGTATTGATTGGATTAACAATGTCTCCATCATGAATATGTAACATTTTGCATATATAATGTTCTTTGCATATCTACATTGGATCGAGTTTACCTTTTGTCTCGGCCTACACTATTAATGACGAGGCATTGGAAAATTTTAAATTGATTGCATTCACCAGGGAATCGGTTTTATTAGCTTTGATTATGCATCGGCGACATATGGATCGCACTAATCATTGGAACCTCCTTCTTTCCACCGGTCATTGCGCTTTATCTACCCATGTTTTTACCACCTAACCGCCTGTGATTTCTAAACAAAGGTTTGGGTTTATTTTTAAAATCCAAATTATTTGGAAAATATTTACCATTTAGTGCATGCTAAGGCTTGTAGAGCTCAAAATCTCAATTGGTGGCTATTTCTTGAGAATGTTGTCACTAGTTTGGGATTCTAGACTTTTTAGTCAAAACATTTTCGGGAAAATTTATATAAAGTGGAGAATTTTAGATATAAGAATTAGTATTGTGATTAGTAGAGTTAATAATCTTTTGTCAAAGTTTTTGTATATTCAAAGTATCGAAATGGAAAAGTTGAAAATAGTTGAACAATTTAAAGGCAAATACTTTCATAACTAGAAAGTTTAGACTCATTTCATGCTAATCAACAAAGAATTCTGGGAATTTTGAGGGTACAACAAAAAAACTAGTAGTGTAGATGAAGCCACCAAATGGGAAAGCAAGGATAAAAATAACAACATCGATTATTGTCCTACAATTATCTGATACCTTCCTACATTATATAAATCTAACAAAGACATCACATTTCATCTCGCACTACTTTGAACAAGTTGTTTGGGTTGCAAGTAGGGAGCACAACATTCATACTCAAAAATAATTTATTTAGGCTCAAGATGGTATAAGGTGATAATATGGTTGAACACATCAATAATTTTCATTCTACTTCAAATCAATTAATTAGTATAAATGTTGATATGAAAGATGATGATGAAAAAGCCATATTACTGAATAACATGCCACCCAATTATTCTAACATGGTCTTCACATTGAGTAAAGTAAATCCAAGTTTAGAAAATTTGATTTCTTCTTTGATAGAGGAAGAAAATAGAACTAATAAAATTGAACCAAAAGAAAAAGCATTGTATGGAAAACAAGATAGATCATATGCTAAAAGGAGATCCAAATCTTCTTTTAAGCAAGGATCAACCTCCCAAGATCCAAAGAAAAGGTTTCTTTGTCACTATTGTAATGCTCTTGGACATGGAATTTTGTCTTGTAAACAAAGAGCGCATGATCTACTTCATGGAAAATTAAAAGAAAAGGCTTTCATTTATGAAAATAGAGAAGAAGAAAGTGATTGGGAAATGAAATCTACCCACTCAAATAATGAATAATCAAATGCTCAACACAATGATGAAAACTATATCTACTAAATAAAATACCACTAGAGGATGGAGGCATTACAAGAAGGAGGAAAATCAACATCCTCTCGTCACTCACCAACGACGAGGCCACATATCAGATTTGGTGATTTTTATTTTCAGTTCAGTATTTGCTTTCCATTGTGCAGTGTGTTTCTAGTTGTGTGTGGTGTGCTTCATTTCGAGTTCTTGTTTTGTGTGAATAAATGGAAATTTCACATTTTGGGGGGGAATATAACACCAATATTCCATTTCCATTTTGCATTAAATAGGCTAAAGTCAATGTGATGTAATTCTTGTTCACTCCTACATATTTTCCCCTGATGTAAGAAAGTGATGAGAACTGAGAAAAGTACTGCAACATCATGATATTTAGGTTGTTGGTTGTCCTATAAAACCATATGATTTTTTAGTTTTTGGTTTTCCTATAAAACCATATGTATATTTGGGTTATTGGTTATATTGTAAAACCATATGTATGTGCAAGTTGTTGGTTGTCCTAGTAAAATGTAATTGTTATCCATTTTTGTCCCCAGCAAAATAGACAATAGTGCAATAGACTCGGGAATTGGATAAGGTATTCACAGGAGAATCGGGTTCTATAGGAAAGATTTAGGATTCGAGAGCATTGGCAGGGTTGGATGGAGGTTAGACGGTCGTCCAACCCAATCTAGTTGGATGTTCGTCCAACCCAACAAGGTTGGATGGCTCGGTTAGGTGAGCCACATAAGAGTTGGTCGGCGGAGTTGCATCGTGGCAGGGAGGAACTTGGCTCATGGGATGAGCAAGATAGGTTAGATGCTTGTCTAACTCAACAAGATAGGATGGCTCATGGGTTGGATGGGCCTCAAATCAGGTGAAGGTAGGTGGGAAAAGACAACTCAACAACCAGTTTTAATGAAGTATGGCACCCATGTCTTCTTCTGACAGAAAAGTACCCTCGGGAAGCGAATTTGTATGGCTGCCCATACCTCTTTTCAGATAATTAAATGTAGGTTATCAGTTGGTGAAGAAAATTTGAGGTTCTTCCTCTATATATTGTAAAAACCCCTTCATTTGGAAGGAGATATTCGAGGCATGAGGAAACTCTACCAATTTGTTTTCTCAAATTCTTTGAGCTGTAAACCTTCTCTTGGGCCTAGAAAGCGTAATTTTGCCTCTACTTCAATCATGTAATGGATTGTGCATATTTAAAGACCAATAAAATCTATTTTGTGGTGTTCTTTCAACCCTTGCATTTTTTTATTGTATCTCCTTGCCTCTCTATTTTGTGTTTGTTTTTATGTGCATGTATTTCTCACTTGCATGTACCACATGTTGTGTTTCATGGATATTCGGTGTTGAATGAAGACTTGAGTCTTTATCACATTGGTCCTGACCTCTCTCAGCTTATTTTCCTTCCATTCTCCCTCAATTAGAGTATCTCACCCCCTTTGCTTGGTGTTATCACCTCTTTTATCTTAGGATTTCCCTTTCATGCATCTTTTAACCCTCTCTCTCTCCTTGGTCCCTTGGAATGGTTAGTTTAGGATTAGTTAGTTGCATTTCCTTTCTTAGGAGTAGTTTAGCATTAGGATTAGGTAGAGGAATCCAGCCTTCTCCAAAGGACCATCTCAAGTTCACAAGTCCCACAACTTGAGATATAGTCCCATGTTAGCAAATTACATTGATTACCTCACACACACATGATAGAAAATCAGGGGTGTTGTAATTTGGTGATAACAATTTTGGCATGCACGGTGGAACTAGATTGAGGAGATTTATATCTTCATTTCAAAAATTTGATGTTCTCTTGTTGGAAACTTAGCCTTTGGAGGCACATGCAAAGCACATCTCGACGACTTCATCTCGGTCAACAACCCATTCTCTGAGTTACAGACCTTCCTCTCCATCCATTTCCATCCAATTTTCTTTCCATATCTTCCTTTTTTATTCCTTTCATGAAGTTGTGCAATCATGACTTAATTTCCATCATGGAATTCACACTTGCAGCCAGATTCCATTCATACCCACCTCCAAAATTTCAAATTTCATTCCCATGTTATTCACAAAACCCCAAGATTTGTACTATGATAAAAATATGTAATGTGCATACTCCTATGAGCAGGATGCATCTCATTTCGGTTATCTTCCAAACTATGTAACTTTTCAAGAACATGAATACATAGATTATGGAGGCTATCCTACACTTAGAGATGTTGAGTTGTAGATGAAGACTCAAAGCATGGAGGAAAGTATGGTGTAGTCAAGGGCCATAACTCAAATGAAGGCATTCAGGAGTGACTTTAAGACACCTTATCCGTGGGTTGGCCCTATACCAAGACACTACAACACACAAAGCTGGGAAGTTAGACTTCATGATTGAAATGTTACCCCAACTTGCAAGATGGGCCGAGGAGATAGAGGCTTATGAGCTTTGTGCAAGGAAACCTTTTCAATGGGTAATTCCACCACAACCTCACTTTTCCCCTTTTCTCTTCCTAATTTATGACATTTCACCAGTATCATGACTATAGTTTATCGCATGTTTCCCCTATTGTGAGTCCACTTCTCCATATTCTAATCTTCAATCTCACCTTAATTTTCTGCCATTTTCCCTTCCAAACTCAAGTCCCCTCCACAAAATAAAAATGCAATACCTTCCCTTCCACCACCACAAGCAATGAAAAAATTAGTTGAACCCCTACCCACCTCTCCTCTTGCATTCCCAACTCCATCTTGGGAAGAGACTCAGGAAACTAGTCAAGATGTACAACAAGAAAAGGATCCTAGCAGAGAAGAAGTGACCAAAAAAATTAAAAATTGGGCTTCAAGGTTCGGAATAGAAAAAATCCCCTTATTTCTTAAGCCTTCAGAGGAGGCCAAGGTTAGAGAACGTGTGAGGAAGATTGATTTTGTAGCGAAGTGGATCTAGAACACGAACAAGAAGAAGATAAACATCTATAGTGCTCAAGTGCAGCTTTCCATAATGACACTATACTTGCAGGAGTTTTTGATCATCTACCAGATGCGGGATCAGCAAAGGAAGAGGGAAAATCAGCTCCAAGTATAAAAGAAGAGGAGCAGGTGGAGGCGAACAAGAAAAATTTAGGGGTCTTAAGTAAAGAGCATGTTGCACAAGATATTTTAAATCGCTCTCCCACTTCATCTCTCCAAAAATTTGATCTTTTGGGAAATTTTAAGCTCACAAGATTCATGTTTGATTATGAACAACTTACAGATTTAGAGGTCATCATGTAAGAGGGAGAACCATTGGCGCAGCAGGGTAGCGAAGAGCTTGAATACTTATCAGACTTGGAGGATTGCTTTGATGGAGAATAACCTATGGAGATCACAACCATTATTGCTCCATCATTCATCCCCCAACATCAAGATTTTGTTTTCATGGAGGAGAACATGCAAGAATAGGCTTCTTCTTCAAAGAGTCCTCTTGGACCAAGATTGGAGGAATTGAATCTTCCACGCTCCACATCAGATGAGAAGGAAGGGAAAGGAAACAAAGATGATGTCATTGCCAAATCAGTCATCAAGGTATATAACCAACTATTTTTGGATGCCCCACAAGGTCAAAATGAGCATGCGAACAGTCACCTTTTCCGTGGAAGGCTTGCAAGAAGACTTCCTTGTCTAATTAGGAACTCGTAGTAGGGGAAAATTCAACGAATCAGACCTTTCCCCATCAAGTACTTGGCTTCATTGGAGCCGGCGGACAAGCCACAAATGGTCACGTCACTTCGGACATGAGGATGAGTCTCAAGGTGTCAAGAGTCAACACCAAATCCTCCGAATCCAAATAGTGAGCAGCTTGAGGAGGTTTTGTTTTTTTTTTGATACTTTGGCTAGTTGGGTGAGAAATTATTCCCATGGTAGTTTTTCACTAATGTGCATGACCATGCTCATTGTAAAATTAGTTGCATGGTCCAAAATTTTGAGAAAGGGCAGCTACTTTTCCCTACCAAAGTGTCGTGGTTTGTTTAAGTTTCTCATTTCTCCCAGAGAATAGGGTGGGAGTAGGTTTGATTTCAGCAAAAGAAGTATGTGCACACTCTACATGTTTCACTTGAGACATGTATGATTTTCAGTTTTGTACATAGTGTGTGTTGTGTTTCGTCGTTGCCCTTGCACAAAGTGTGTTGAGGTGGAGTATTCAAAGAAAGAGAAAAATCAAATTTTAATAGAGTTCCATGATGTCCAAAATCAGCGAGTGTTTTACTCAAAACTATGCGCAGTGTTATACTTGCCAAGATATCATCGATTGGTTGTGCTTCACACTTGACGGAAATCAGATTTGGGACAGGTTGAGGTATTCATCCCTCATCCCATAGATAAGATTTGCAAAGGAAGAAAGAGAATCCTAGAGTCAAAAATAATTCCACTCATCTTAATTTCAAGATTTTCTTACAAAGAGTTAGAAAATGCAGTACCACAAGTCACCTTCAGTTCCAAGTGGTGTTTCATGTGGCCCAGGATGGAAGGAATCGGTTTCATGCCGATTCACGGGATACTTGAGTGACTCCATTGCCTAATGGATACCATAAGACTACTTTCCAACCACATTTAGTAGGCAGATGTCACCACAAGTTGCCAAATTGTTATCCATTTTTTCCCCCTAAGAAAAATGGACAAAAGTGGAGCAACAGACCCATGCATTGGATAAGGCATTCACAGGAGAATTTGGGTTATGTAGGTAAAATTCAAGCTTCGTGAGCATTGGCATGGTTGGACGGAGGTTAGATGGTCATCCAACACAATCTAGCCGGGATAGTCGTCCACCCAACAAGGTTGGATGGCTTGTTTGGGTGAGCCACACAGTTGGTCGGCGGGGTTACATCTTGGTAGGAGGAAATCGGCTCGCGGGACAAGTGAGATAGGTTAGATGCCCATCCAACCCAATAGGGTTGGAGGGTCGCTAGTTGAATGGACCTTGGATCGGTGAAGGTAGGTGGGAAAAGACATCTTAACAACCAGTTTTAATGAGGTATGATGCCCATGTCTTTTCTTCCAAAAGTACCCTCGGGAAGCAAATATGTATGGCTGCCCATACCTCTTTCGAGAAGTAAATGCAAGTTATGAGTTTGTGAAGCAGATTCAAGGTTCTTCCTCTATATATTGTAAAAAACCCTTCATTTGGAGAGATATGTTATGGGCATGAGGAAACTCTTCCAATTTGTAAACCTTGTCTTGGGCATGGCAAGCGTAATTTTACCTCTACTTCAACCATTTAATGGACTATGTATTAAAGGAGAAATAAAATATGTGTTTGTGGTGTTCTTTCAACCCTTGCATTGTTTTATTGTATCTCCTTGCGTCTCTATTTTGTGTTTATCTTTATGTGCATGTATTTCTCACTTGCATGTACCACATGTTGTGTTTCATGGAGAGTCGGTGGTGAATTAAGTATTGGGTCCGTGTTACATTGGTATGGCCTCTCCTGACTTCTTTTTCCTTCCATTCTCCCTCAAGTAAAGTATCTCAACCCCCTTTTCTTGGTTTTATTACCTCTTTTAGCTTAGGATTTCCCTTTCATGCATCTTTCTAACCCTCTCTCTCTCCCTGGTTCCTTGGAATGATTAGTTTAGGATTAGTTAGCTTCATTTCCTTTCTTAGGAGTAGTTTAGCATTAGGAGTAGGTAGAGGGTGATGGCCTTTTCCGGAGGACCATCTCAAGTTCGCAAGTCCCACAGCTTGAGATATGGTCCCATGTTAGGAAATTACACTCGATTTCCTCACACACACATGATAGTAAATCAGGGGGTGTTGTAATTTTGTGATAAAAGTAATGAAATTACTTGTATAAATTTGATTATCATCAGCAATAAAACATCAAAGAACACAATATTGCATATAAATGATCTCAATATGCAAGTAGAATAGCTTAGCCACTTCGAGGGGACAACCTCCAAACCATACAATAAGAATCAAATACTCAATATGATGATTAACTACTCCTCACTATCACTTGTATATACTAATCCTATGTTATGGCCAAAACCAAGGTCGGACTATTAAACATATGAAAGCATAAATGAATAATATATGACAAGAAAATATATTATGTAAGCCACAAGTCGGCCCTACACATACGATATAAACTATACGAATAATGGCGTAACATGCCCCTCCCCTTCAAAGCAATATTGTCCTCAATGTTGGGAAGCCCTGTATTTTATTGCACAGATGCTTCATCCTCCCATGATGTATCCTTAATATTCATATTCTTCCACTTGATCAAGTACTTGATAATGACATTGGTCCTCAATCCTTTGGTGTGTGTTTGAAGAATAGCTTCAAGTTCCAATATGATCCTTCCTTCCTTGTCTAGTTTAGGAAGCACCGATTGGGTGGAAATGTTCTATAATTTTATTCAAGAAAGAAACATGGAAGAATAGATGTATTTTACTTCGTGGAGGGAGCTCCATGTTATATGCCATACTACCAATTTTCTGCAACACTCGGTAAGAACCATATTATTTAGGAGCAAGCTTATTATACTTTATCTCATTGTTTTGATGATAATTGCTTATATAGCTGCAACCTTACAAAAACAAAGTCACCCTCTTCAAAGTGTCCCTCACTACGATGATCTTTCTATTTCTTCATGTGGTTTTGTGCCCTTGCCAAATTCTCTCTAAGACTAGAGAGTACCTCGTGTTGGTATTGAATGTGATATTCTATTGCTCTCACCTTCGATTTGACCTTTAAGCTAGAGATGAGTTATGGAGGATGGTACCCGTAAAGTGCCATAAATGGAGACATTTTGGAGGAGGTATGAAATGAAGTATTATACCACCATTCTACAAGTGGCAACCATTGCACCCATCATTCTTGTTTATCCAAGTAAAACATCAAAGATATCCCTCCAAAAATTTATTTACCATCTCATTTTTCCCATCTGATTGAGGATGATAAGATGAACTCTGGGCTAGTAGGGTGCCAAAACAAGAGTAAAAATCAGTCCAAAAATTTCTTGTAAATATTGGATCGTGATCACTTACTATAATTTTGGGCATGCCATGGAGCTTTTGAATTGTGTCCATAAATGAGATGAAAATTGTACTAGTTGTGAAAGGATGAGCCATGACACAAAAATGGTCATACTTTGTAAGTATATCCACCACGACCATGATGACTCTTTTCCCTTCTGATTTAGGAAATCATGTGACGAAATCCATTGATACCTCTTCCCATCTCTCGCTATAAATAGAAAAATGATGTAGGAGATTTGGTGTCTTAATTATCTCACCCTTATTACGTTGACATGTTAAACATTTTTCCACAAATTTTTGAACATCTCATTTCAACCCTCCCAAAATAAATCTTGTTTAACTCTATGATAAGTTTTCAAGAACCCATAATGGCCACCTAGTGTAGAATAATGGAGCTCTAAAATAACATGGTGTTTAAGTGTAGAGTTCTTACACAAATATAACATATCTTTGAATCAAAATGTATCCCCCTTCCATATAAATTGTTTTAATATGGTTGGATCTTTCTAGGAGATTCTGAATGAGAGTATGGGTTGTTACATCTTTCTATCATTCTTACCTTGCTTGATCTAGCCAATTATCCTTTAGTATAGAGATGGCACATAACAAGTCTTCTCTGGACTCATCCCTCCTAGATAGAGCATTCGCAACCACATTTTCCTTCCCTTTCTTATAAATAATCTCAAATTCATAGTCCAACATATTAGTGACCAATTTTTTTTATCTTCTAAAGATAGTCATTTCTCCGAGAAGTGTTTCAAACTATCATGATCAGTTTTTACCTTGAAGTGTCTACCCATCAAGTATGGTCTCCATTTTCTGACTGCATGTAATATTGCTATCATTTCCTTCTCATAGGTGGGCTTCAAAAAATTATTTCCTTCTATTTTTGGCTCTCAAATGTTATGGGATGTCCTTCTTGCATGAGTACTACTCCAATCCCATTTTCTGAGCATCACATTCAACTATGAAGGTCTTGGAGAAATCTAGAGTTGCCAATCTTGATGGGATCTGATGGAGATCAAAGAAATTATCCATTTGGGTAATCCAATTGAGTGGATCCTTTCCATCAAATTTACACATTTCCACTTTTGGAATAATTCCCCACCATTGGTGAGGAGATCCACCTAAATGTGTAAAGGATCCTCCTTGATTGGAGTGATTTGGACTTGTGTGAGTATTGCTAGAGGAACCCATATGACTGGAATTGGGATTTGTGTTTGAAAGAGTGAGCAACAGCTCCTACTTCATTGATTGAAAATCCATTTGAAGTTCACCCCTAAGGCTACCTTTCAGATGAATAATCTCATTATTGAGGTCATCCTTACTCACCATATTATTTACCCTTTCCTAAAGTTGGATGACTACCTCAAATACTCCCAAACTAGAAGATTCTAAATCCATATCTTCCTTATTTGGGGTCATTCCTGGAGTTTCTTGACCTTTCCCTTGGCCTCGATTTGATCTACTAGTCATGATGTAGGGTTTGGGACTTGGGGTAGATGGAATAGGGAAAAAATCCTAAAGAAATCCTAAAGAAAAAATCATAGCTAATTTTTTGAAACCTTTTTGAAAATATAAGAAACTTAGAAATTTTCTAGAATTATAACCTAGGTAGTCAAATTATGAAATAATATACAACCTCTATAACTTTTGCAAAACAAGTCAAAAATGTTTGAAATTTTGAGAGGAGATTACTTGACTGATTTCTCCACACTATGAAAAAAATAACAAAACAAATCTCTACCAGTTTTATGATATATCTCGAACCTTCACAATTAGGGTTTGACACGCAAAGACAAAGCCAAGATCGGGATTTGATACCAATTGTAATGAAATTACTAGTATAAATATGATTATCAACAATAATAGAACACTAAATAACACAATATTACAGATAAATGATCTCAATATGCAAGTATAATATCCTATCCACTTCGAGAGGGAAACCTCCAAACCATATAATAAGACTCAAATGCTCAATATGATGATTAACTACTCATCACTATCACATATATGTCAATCCTATGTTATGGATAACACCAAGGCTGACCTACTAAATATATGAAAGCATAAATGAATAACATATAATAATAAGAGAGATTCTCAGCAAGCCCAAGTTGGCCTTACATATCCAATATAAGCCATAGGACTAAGGGCATCACATAAACCATCCTTGAAGGTTGTTGGATGTCCCGAAAACCATCCAGATCATAAACAAAGTAGAGGCGACATGCTACAAGTACTAGAGTGATGTTTTCCCCATGTTCACACTAGGGAGAAATGTTAGGAATTTAGTTTTTATAAAACAAATAATATTTATTGGTGTGTTATTATATTTGGAGAGTTCTTTGAACAACTCTCATGTATAGTCAGTATGCATTTGAGCTATAATATGCACCTATTTTATAGAAGAAGTGTTTCTTATATGTAAGTATGATATGATTGAATTGAATGTGCAATAGATTATTATTGATCATAAATCTATACCAAAATTACATTCATTATTGTGACCTTAGTCATTAAGGTAATGGAAATTTTTAGAGAGAATAACTCTAGAGTGCATGGAAAATGGTTGGATGAAAAAGAGGAAGACTATGTGTGAAGAAATCCAATTTTTATAGGGAAATATATGATAAAAATGGTGAATGAGAAGCTAGATGAATCCATGTATTCAATATTCTTTTATGAGTTTCCGCATCACATGTATGCATGGATTGTGGCATTGATGCTAGAAAAATTGAGGAACCTTGGGATGAAGTAGTATTGGACTAAAGAGTGTCTAAAGATATTGAAAAATACAAATAGGGTCTATACATACATTTATGATGTGTGGTGTGAAGGTTTCTTAGAAAGATATCTATTAGAATTTACAATGTCAAAATACTCATGCCCAGAGGAAGCAAATTACTAGTTCATGTATGATCCTCTAGTGCATACATTCACTCCATACCACTTCACATCGAGATTCATTTATAGATTGGGTTATTGAGACATTACCCATGAGTGGATAGATAATCCTTTACATTGTTGGTAGATGGTGGTTGTAACGAGTAAACAAAAGGAGTGATCATGGTAGGGTGTTAGAAGCCAAGATGGAAGAGGAGAATGAGATAGAATTTAAAAGTTTCATATATGACTAGGGGAGGAGCCTACTATTGGTTATCACAAGGACCTAGTATGGAGTGGATTTAGCAAAAACCTTAGATGGTGGAGGGAGTCTCCCTACCACAAAAGGTGCTAAAGGATATTTTACTCTACCTAAAGAGATGTCTTAGGACCCCCTTGTCATTAAACAATTACAAAATAAGGAATGTCCTTCTCCACCACCACCAGAAGCTAATGATCATATGATTTTTATAATATGATGAAGATATTACCAATAATAGAAGAATGAAATATCATATGAAGATTTGGTACAAATTTTTGTTATAACAAGACATCCCATATGCATCATCATTACGAGCCATACCGAGTACGTAAGGAATGATGCAATCAGTACTTCAAGAAGTGTTAGAGGAGTGTTGAATGTACCGCCCACCCAAATTCATCTTGTGGTAAACCCACTTTTCTAGAACCATCTCATTCAAAATCCTCCATTACAAAATCCCCAGTCCAAAATATCTATTAAAAATCCTCCAGTTTAGAACCAACACATATAGAACCAATTGTTGGCACCTATGCAACCTTCTTTCTTTGACCAATCCATGTAACTTGAGTACCAATGTGTAGATAATTCCTTTGATCATGTGCATTATTTTGAAAATATATGGCACGTGAAAGGAATCATTTTTCTAGAGTGGACGAAAAGACAAGTTGTCACTACTCTTTTGGACCGTGTAGATGTTTGGTATCGAAAATATGATCTGTTACAACAAGTGATGGATGATTACCTACTTAAGAGGAAGTTTCTAGAGTAATTTGACATCCCAAGGTTTGAATAGGAGAGTCTAGTGCTCTTGAAAGAAATCAAGAAATGACCATCTAAGAGTGTTTGTGCATATGATACAAGGTTTAAGACATTGATATCAAAGCTTTCATATAAACTCAATATTTTTCAACATGCACAATGGTTTTGGGTGGATCATTGAAGTCATTCGAGCATGCACTTTCCTGAATACCTTTATAGAATTGAGTGTAGAATTAAATTTTTGCTATACATAGAAGCAATAGTAAGTGTACTCAAGGAAATTTAGTCCTGGATGATTTAATAAAGGAATTAGTAAAGGAGGATATCCAAAAATAAATCCATGAAGAAACACATGGTTAGGATTAAGGATAAGGATGACTATGAAAAAGAAGAGTGATGATGTAAATACCATTGCTATAAAAATCAAGATAAAGGATATTGCCTATGAGGATACCTCCAAGTTCCTCCTCCTTAAAGCCATTGAGGCCAAAGAAGATTTTAAAAAGGAAAAGGCTTATTCTCAACCAAGATCAATTTGGCACATGAGGTTGCTAAGTAGGAAGAATAGAATGCAACTTTGGGAATATATTTTCCCAAATTGTCAAAGGCATGAAGGTCATGCTCATTAAATGGAACAAATTTGAGGTGCATATGTGAGAAAAAATGCTAAGGTTACTCAATTATGAAGATCAAGGTTTTTTTAGGGAGCGGAAAATAAGTTAGTCTCGGGGAAGATTAACCCACAATTTTGGCTAGGGATTGGGCAAAGACATGTGTCGGGCATTCGAAGAAGGTGCATGATCATAGAATTTTTGGCTACAAACGCATGGTAGGAGTCAAAAATGTGCACACTCAAAGTAGGAAAGGGCCAAGAAAAGAAGTAGAAGGGAAAATGAAGGATGTCACATAGAGTATAGATAGAAGTTTGAGTTAGAAGAAGTGAAAAATGGGAAAAAGGGAAAAAGAGTGATATTAAGGAATATAATGTAGCATTGTGTGATAGGTGGAATGATGATCAAATGATATGAAATATCACGTGATCTGTCAGGTGTAAATCATGGATTATGTAGTCATGTCATTTCGATGGATCGAACAAGATCTTAAGCATTGAATCTTGAATGTGTTCCCCATATGACATCTCCAGGTAACTATTATCTACCTAAGTAATGTAAAACACCTTCTTTGAGTGGGAAGAGACTGTATTTTAATTTAAATGAATGTATGAATAAGAAATCAAGCACTCATATAGGGGTTGTTGTTAGATTCATATTGGTTGTGGTTAGTTGTCATTAATGTGGGTATCATTTTTTATTAGGTTTTCATTAGTGAATTTCCATTTAGCTATTAGTTGTTAATATTTTTGTGTATAAGTGGTAAAGGTTACTTCTACAAGTAATGGAAAACTAGACTTAGGCTATGGTAAATTTAAGCAATTAATGGACACTATGTAACTCTATCCAAAGTGACTAAATATGTATGGTTTGATTTTTCATCTTTCTTGTTCATATAATTCTTGACATGTTTGAATGGTAGTGTATACAATGCTTTCTATTTATGTGTATACAATTATAGGCAAGTTACTAATGCTAAATGTGATTCAGAGCATCACAGAGAATTCAAACTACAATTTCTCAATTTTTGGCTAAGTGTTGGAGTGTACACAAGGTTTTATAGTACTATAAAGGTAAAGAAGGTGTGATAGGACATGTAGATGATTGCACATGCATGCACGAGACTTTTGTACAATGTTAGGAATTGTGAAGTGCATGTAGGGATGGTGCGAGGCAAGATTGCGAAGAAGGGTCATTTGCAATAGTACATAGTTTTTGTTGGAATTATGGGTAGGTAGGAGTTTTTGGAAGTGCAAAGGTGGTGCTCAAAGATTGTGTAGTAGAGAAAATGTGAATTACATGGACCTTCACATGCAGATAGTGCATAGCTTAAGGAAGGAAGGCGTTGAAGAGTAGGGTTAAAAAAAAGACAAAGGAGGTAGGTGGATGATGATAGAAATATATGCGGTAGACATTGTGAACAAACCACTGATCAAGCATGTGACACAAATATTCTGGAAGATCCTTTCAACAACTAGATCTAGGTGGTTGGGTGCCATTCATAAATAGTATGAGCAAGAAGGTTCTAGAATGAATTTTAAAATTCAAAAAGAGTGGGATCAAGTACCTACAAGAGTTAGATCGAATGAAACATCAAGGGTTGGTGAAGATTAAAAAGGCTACACGTAAAGCAAAATAAATGGGTGTTAAGTTTTTTTCGTGAAATAACTTGTTGTAGTGCATATTATTAGTTTTCACCAATGGTCACAGGCTAATCCCATCCTTATTGGGTATGGGGAGGCTCCCATTATTGAATTTAAGCTTACTTAAACTATTGGGTGTTCATTAGGCGGGGATCACATAGGAATACTTCATAAAACTGCGTAAAGTGATTGTATAGTGTAAAAGCAAGAAATTTTCTTAGGAAAGAGGTAAAGAGGAGTAAGAGAAATAGGGAGAGAGGGTTAATGTTTTGAAAAGTAACCAGCAAATTCTCATCAACAGTAACTAGAGTAGGTCCACATTCAATTAGAATAATTCAACCATGTAATCAATAGTAAGACTAATAAATCAAAGACACAAAGTTCTATGAATTCATTAATCAAGGACACAAATTTCCTTTTTGGTTTTACAAGATCACAATGCTTGCAAAGTTGGAAAAGAGAGTATGGAAGAACATAGGAAAAGAAAGGAGATAGAAGAATCTATAATGTATTGCTTGTAGTGGTATTTAAATCCAACAACTTACAACAAACAATAATCGCCAACCATTTGGAAAGGAGACGCCATTCCAATTTATAGGTTACAAAATGTATCTTCCTCTCCCCTCGATGTGACTTTTCATCTCACCACCATGTGACTTTTCAAATTCCTAAGAATGAAACTAAGTCCTTTTCTTATTTTTGAAAAGGGACTTTTACAATGCAACATTAAGTCACTTAAGTGAATAAGATGAAAGAGTGAAAAAGTACATTCCTAATGAAGAAATAGAATGTTAGAGAGAGGGAGGGAGGAGATAAGAAGAGAGAGAAGTGAAAATATGGAGATGAGAAAATATCTTGTTGATGAAGAATATGCCTTTGATGGATCATGAATGAATTTCCTTCCCTTGACCACATGTTGAATTGGAACATTAAGATTGGAATCTCTTTCTTCTTATTTCTCTCAACCTTGAAATTCACCTATGTGAAAAAGATGTCTCCTTTCTTAATGCAATCAACTTCAAGATGCTCAAACACCTTCTTGTTCATTTTCTTCACATTGAAATAGGTCATTTTCTAGATATAAGAATTACTCCTTAAATGAAATTATTTACTTTTGACCTCTTGTTGGACAAAAACAACATGGTTACAATCTCCTTCTTTTGTGAGGTGTGGCAACACTCCAAAGCATTGGATAATTGTTCAAAAACACTATTGTGAGATTTGTATTGAGTAAACATGTGATGAATTCTGATAATAATGTGACCTTTGAGGAACATTGGGAGAAGTGGATATGAAGCATGAGCATCCTTGTTATTCACTTGGAAAAATGTCTTCTCCTCCAAACAAGAATTGCTCCTTGATTCAACCGAAAGTGCACAATGTTAAATCCTGAAATTTTCACGTCACTCGGATGTTTTACATTGTTTCAAACTTATATAGGTGCTCTTTCTTCAACATGAGAGGCTTAATAACCTTATTTCTTGACCAATATCCTGACACTTACTATTTTTAGTAAGCCTTATTTTGAGAAGTCCATTTTAGTTATTAGTTGCTTAATTTGGCACTTTTGAGTTTCCCGATGTGCAAGGGGCAATGAAAACTCATAGAATGAACTATTTGCAACACTTACTACTTATAGATAGTGAGGCTTAGGAAGGCTTACTATTTTTATCAGTGGGTCTTCTCAAAGTGTCGAATGGAATGAGATTGGTTTCAAAAAAATTATTCCACAGGATGTTTTACTCCAATTTTGGAGGATTTCAATTGCTAGAACTCCATGGATCTGAAAAAAAGTTTTTTTTTAGGAAATTTTATCTGGATATTTAAAATAATATATAAAACCATTAGATTCATTTGAAATAAATTTTTGTGAAGGAGCTATTGTTAAAATCTCATGGGGATCGGACAAGGGGTTTGGGAGATATGAGCAACTTTCCATTTTTAGCATATGAGGCCTATAACATATTTTTAGTAGCATAATAGAAAGGGAGAGAGATTTTTGGAGGTAAAAATGCAGATTTGAAACATAAAAGTGGCTAAGTGTGCATGTTAAACATTTCACTCACTCCTTTACACTTTAACTCACATCTAACCTAGTCAGGATTAACCTGGGTTAGGTGGAGGTTGGAGCTTGGGTTGTACCCTAAAACATAGGGGGGAAAGGGACAAAGGGGACACAAGGGAAACACAAATTTCCTTTGCACTAGATTTGGATGAGTATCACCTTGTGGTTTTATGTGGGTGAGATGCAAGGGGCTAGAACTTGGCACTTAGGAGTTGAAATCGGGTCTTGCGTATGTCTTGGAATTAGATGAGAGGGGAGTTCACTTTTATATCCCCTTGTCTATATTTCACGTTGGGTAAAATCCAAGGGGATTGAAATTTCTGAAAACCGCATCAAGGGGTCTTCATCATGAGAAAGTGGTCTATTTTTGCATTGTGCTCACCTAACCACTCAAGTAAAAAGTTTTAAGTGATAAAAACATATCATCCATAGGGAAGTGTAATTTTGTATCCCCCTTTTCCCATTTTCACCTAATTGGTAATCCAAGGGGACACCAAGAGTGAAAAATACCATTCCAAACTTATTGGAATACTTTTGATTCATCACACCCGCCAAGTGTATTTTAGGACTCGTGTGCATGGTTTATTTTAGCAAGAAGGTTAAGAAAGTTAGAACTAACACCTAGTGGTCCTATAACCAAACTAAATCAAATTCAATGCACCATCATGCTTAGATCTTAAGCAAAACTAATCTACTAACATCCTTGCATTAAAACATGAATAAATATTCAAACTAACATGTTAATCCATTAATTTCTATCTCTATTGAATGCTAAAAAATGAAATGAACCTACTTAGATCCTTAACAATCAAAGGTTTGATTGTATGTTTGAATCCCAAGGCTTTCAAGAATGGAGTCTTGTCAATCCATGGCTACAAGACCATTTGACATATCCCCATATGACTTCAAAACTTGGATGGATGAATACAAGAAATGAAAGTAGCTAGCCTCTCCAATGAAGAATGCTCCAAGATGACAAAATGGCTATAGTGTATTTACTATATGCTTCACTTTTGTTTCTCAAGGAATAGGTGTAAGTGTAAAGGTAGGAGGAGGGCTCTTTATATAGCCCAATGGATAGAGGAATCTCTACATCCCTTTGTATGTGGGATAATAGAGATGTTGAGTTAGTTGTGGATAAAGGGGTTTAGAAAGGGTTGAGTTAACTTTAGGAGAGTTTAATTTGTCCCTTAGTGACTCATGTGGATAAAGGGGGTTTATTAATTAACCAAAGTGATTAATTAATAGGTGTGCAAGCTTATAAAAGATTTTTAGAGGAATATTAGCATGATTTAGACTATAGAAGGGAATTAAATCAACTAAATAATGATTTATTGATTTAATGAAAGGGGAAGCTAATTAATTAATAATAATGAATTAGTCTAGATAGAAGGAAATATTAATTAACAAAAGGTCGTTAATTAAGGTATTTGTTGAATAAGACTTAATTAATTAACACCATATAATTAATTAATGATGATAGGAGGGAAGATGAGAAATTTTGACGATATGTCGCTAATTTGTAGGAAATGGGATAATTAGCACAACTTAAGTATTTAAATTGTTCAAAGCTAAATTATAGGTGTCTACAAGGACATCGAGATTGATGTTTCTACCTCGGAGACAATGGAAGAGTGTTGTGGGGTCAAAAATTATATGATTTTGACTCCATATAACCTATTCAAATCACCCAAGCAGTTATTAGGATCCAATTCTTCTTGAAATTTGAATTTTGTCACCATTCACTCTTTCAACATGAAGGAGCAACAACAATGACTTGAGATCTCACAAACAATCTTTAAGGATTAGGCAAAAATTTATGTTTCCATCATGTGTATAATTCCAATAAATTTACATTGAGTATTTGATGAGCTTCCAAATCCTCCCAAAACTCCTAGAATCTTCCAAACAAGTTGACTTTCTCCATTAGAGCTTTCATTCCATATGCCCAAAATGACCCAATTTTGCTTAACTTGTTCCCAACATCAATTATCTCCACGAAATTTCTATAAAATTCCTTGGAAAAATTCATTTGTATCTAACACATCTCTCAAATGGTTTAAATCTTCCTTGAAAGCTTCCAAAGGGTGTTCACTTGTTACAAAATGGCCATTTCTAGGCCTCTCGAAGATAGTTGTTTCTCCTCAAACCGAGTTACTTTAGCAATAACCTTGGGAATACATCCATGCACATTAAAAACACTTGAAAATATTATTGGAATGTTCCGATGAGCTAGATTGAGGGTGCAATTGAGGACAGGTTGCCCGGAGGAAGGGTTCACAATGACTAGGAGGGGAAATTTTCAAGTGACAAACTTAGTTGTCATGGCTAAAAGTTTCAATTTTGTATCTGCTATACATTTAACATGAAAATAATTTCTAAGCCCGAGTCAAATCTAGAGGAGAGTCACCAATATGGGCATAGACACTACCCTTGAAATAGATAGAGCTTGTTAAAGAGTTGTTAACAACACTATTATTGGGATTTTTTTTTAATTTCATTAAGGATTTCAAGAAAGTAGAAAGTAATTATGTAGCCTTTTATTTACCAACACCTAGTCGGAAGCGCTGACACATCATTCAAAATAATGTCCAAGTGCTCACGCGAAGCGTGCACAACTTACCAAGTCCCTCTTTATTTGATCATACAATATGTTTTTCCATCATAAATCATTGCACAACATAAGATAGAAGATAAAGTAAATAAAAACAACACACAAATGAGAATTAAAAAAACTTTGATCATTCATTCATAAATAACTAACACTAGGATTTGAATGTCAATTACACCTCTTCCACTGATCCTAACCTTAACAACCCATACAATGTTACCCATTACAAACATATAAGCAGCACATTAATACATACCTAACTTACATATTCAGCAATAATGCACACACCTCATACAAATACTCAATATCTCTCTCCTACACACACACTTCATATATATCCTCTATATTCCTTATTTGAGAAGATGCTTGAACCTATTGAACTCTTATGGACATGCTTTGAATCATAATAACTAGGAAAACATTCAAACCACTAGTCTAATTGTTAAATTTGGTTAATGTGGATTGCTTGTAAACTTAGATGTTGCATCAATACATTTATAGCAATTGTAAAATATAGACGATCTGATTTTATGACCGTATTCATTTTCTCTTGAGATACTAAAACCTAGATCTTACTTTTCCAAAATTCTATGTGGATCTCGGATAACTAATCTTCTTCCTCAGTAACCCCAATGGCCCCTGGGGAGATGGGAACATATATTTGAAGTCATCATGCCAAGTATAATGAAAATCATTAATCATTCTAGAGTGTTATGCAAGTACGTAACCCTTATCACATTCAATGACCTAATCAATGTAACATTAACATATGATAAATACTTTTCAAAATTCTTTAAATGCTTAAATGTTTCTCCAAATGCTTGTAATTATTGTTGGCACATGAATTCTTCTCTATCACTTGATTTGATGATTCATTCCTTGAATTCATCTTTCACTACTTGTCCTAAATACACTAATGAACCAATGTGACTTATTGATTTCAAGTTAGTACTTTGTTCGTGTGCATGCCTACACATGATAGGAAAGAAAAGTTGATAAAGAAGGGCTAGGAGTCTTGGGGTATCCAAATACAAATCAAAAGGCTTACGAAAAAAGTGACCAAAAAGCATAAGGTATGGTTTTAGCTAGCCAAATACCATACATATAGTTTAGCGAAAGAACCCAAAAATATGGGAGAAAATTCAGGAACGTGGGGAAGGGAAAGAACTTAGGAAAAAGAGAAGAAAGAGGAGAAAGAGGAGATCACGAGAAGAATAGAGGGACCATGTTAGAAGACAACCAAAAACATGAAACATGTATTAAGTAGAGTGTAACATAGATAAATAATAGAAAAATATACTAAAAAATGCAAAATTCTAACAAATAATTAATTATGTATCATTTAGGTCTCTACAAAATTTCTCTTCATAGTAAAATTATTCAATAAGGAGGAAGAATTTTTTTCTCAATATTTAATGAATCTAAATTGAAGTTTTGGTAAATTGATGACAGATTATAATCCAATTAATAAGTGATCTTAAAATATTGTCTCATAAAATTTATTTAGATGTTCCTTCCTTACTTCTCGTCGAAGATAACTATCAAGAATCAATTGTTTTTTACTCGAAACTATGACGGAAACAATTACGTATAAGTAAATAAAAATATGATGATGAAGAGTAAGAAAACTCAACATGAACAAAGAACTATGCAAAAATTAAAATTTGGTGGTTTGCCTTTTTACAATGTTAAGTTCAAGTCAAGTGAAGCTAAGAGAAATTAAATGTTAGAAAGAAACAACAAACATAAATTCTCATTTCACCACCTATATTGTAAAAATATCTTATTAAAATTCTCATTTCACCACCTATATTGTATGAACCACCTATATTATTCAGGTGATTGGCAATGGACAACCTTACACTGACTCAGACTACAATATTTCGTGCATTTGCAAATAGTAGGACAACGAGAGAACCGAATGGAGATGGAGAAAACCATGAGAGGATTTTGTAGAGGGCCCCAACATGGAGGTATCAGATCTGACAATATGTCTCTAGGTGCCACAAATTCTGAGAAATCACCCATCGAAGATATAGCTTGTTTTGGCCTTAAGGCTCTTATGGGACTACGCCCATACGAGGTAGCCCAAAGCACGGATAGCGTAGGGAACAAAAAAAAATCCTCCACTAGCGTTCACTTGGCCACCCCGACATGTTGGCATAGTTGGTTCGGTCCCATGAGCTTCCGTTTGAAAACTATAGCGTCTGCCAGCCATACACTGACTCGTACTACAATATTTTACATGTTTGCAAACAAAAGGACAGCGAGAGAACCGAATGGAAATGGCCCCGACTTGGAGGTATCACATCTGACGATATGTCTCTAGGTGCCATGGAGTCTGACAAATCACCCGTCAAAGATATAACGTGTTTTGGCCTCAGGGCTCTTAAGGGACTACACCGGACGAGGTATCCTGAAAGCACGGGTAGCGTAGGGAACCAAAAAAAAGTCTCCACTAGCATTCACCGGACAAGCCGAAGTGTTGGCATAGTTGGTTCGGTCCCACGAACTTTTGTTTGCAAACTATAAGCGTCACGCGTATGCATGTAACACCGACTCAGCATCAGTAGTATTTTGTGTTTTTGCAAACAATAGGACAGCAAGAGAACCGAATGGAGATGGAGAAAATCACGAGAGGATTTCATAGAGGTCCCCGATGTGGAGGTCTCAAATCTGACGAGATGTCTCTAGATGCCACAGAGTCGAGAAATCACCCGTCGAAAGATATAGTGTGTTTGGCCTCATGGCTCTTAAGGGACTTTGCCTAAACGAGGTATCCCAAAAGCACAGGGAGCATAGGAACAAAAAAAAAAGCCTCCACTAGCATTCACTTGGCCACCTCAACGTGTTGCCATAGTTTTTTCAGTCCCACAAGCTCACAGCTTGCAAAATACAACATTCAAGAACCTTACACTGACTTAGACTACACTATTTCACGTGTTTACAAACAATAGGATGGTGAGATAACCGAATGGATATGGATAAAACCATGATAGGATTTTGTAGAGGGCCTTGACATGGAGGTCTCAAATCTAACGAGACATCTATAGGTGCCACGGAGTTTGAGAAATCACCCGTCGAAAGATATAGCGTGTTTTGGCCTCAGGGCTCTTAAGGGACTACGCCCGAACGAGGTAGCTCGAAAGCACGGGTAGTGTAGGGAACCAAAAAAATCCTCCACTAGCATTAACCATGAAATTTGGACGTGTTGGTTCCCTACGCTACCCATGATTTGGGGCTACCTCGTCGGGCGTAGTCCCCAAGAGCCCCGAGGCCAAAACACGTTATATCTTCGACAGTGATTTCTCGTACTCATGACACCTAAAGACATCTCATCGATCTGAGAACTCCACTTTTAATCTCTCTAAGAAATTATCTCCTAGTTTTCTCCATCTCCATTCGGTTCTCTCGTTGTCCTATTGTTTGCAAACGCGTGAAATATTGTAGTCTGAGTCCGCCAGTACGACTCTCAGACGTTGTAGTTTGCAAATGGAAGCTCGTTGGACCGAACCAACTACATCAACATGTTGGAGTGGCTAGGTGAATGCTAGTGGAGGATTTTTTTTGGTTCCCTATGCTGCTTTCAGGCTACCTCGTCCGAGCGTAGTCCCTTAAGAGCCCTGAGGCCAAAACACGCTATATCTTCGACGGGTGATTTCTTGGACTCCATGACACCTAGAGACATCTCGTCAGATCCAAGACCTCCACATCGAGGCCCTCTACGAAATTATATTGCGGTTATATCCATATCCATTTGGTTCTCTTGTTGTCATATTGTTTGCAAATGCGTGAAATAGTGTAGTTTGAGTTAGTGTAAAGGCTAATAGATGTTATACTTTACAAACTATAGCATGTGGGACCAAACCAACTACGCCAACACATCAAGGCGTGGGCAGATGAATGCTAGTGGAGGATTTTTTTGGGTTCCCTACGCTCCCGTGCACTGCTGCTTTTGAGCTACCTCGTTCGGGCGTAGTCTCTTAAGAGCCCTGAGACCAAAACACGTTATATCTTCGACATGTGATTTCTCGGACTCCGTGGCACCTAGAGATGTCTCATCAAATCTGAAACCTCCATGTTAAAGCCCTCTACAAAATCCTCTCCTAGTTTTCTCCATCTCCATTTAGTTCTCTCATTGTCCTATTGTTTGTAAACGTGTGAAATATTGTAGTCTGGGTTAGTATAGGGCTCCCATACGCTATAGTTTGCAAACGGAAGCTCATGGGACCAAACCAACTATGCCAGCATGTCAGGGCTAGATGAACACTAGTGGAGGCTTTGTTTTGGTTCCCTAAGCTACCCGTGCTTTCGGGCTACCTTGTCCGGTCGTAGTCCTTTAAGATCCCCGAATGACTAGATTGGCTTAAGAATGAATTTGATAGGGGTATGTCTAAGAACACACGGGAGTTATCAATCACCTAGTAAATCGTTCTTGTTTAGTTCTCGATGGAGTCACCAGCCTACGCTTAGTGACCTTCCATTCATTGATAATTTATGCTATGATAAACCCATGGATGCTTTTAAAAGTGCCTTCAAAAGGATAGGGGTATTCATCAAGCCTAGTGAAGGGTGTGATGTGATTTCCAAATAAATTGAAGTGCCTATATATTTAAAGGTAATAACATGAATTGATAGGATTAGACAATCAAAAATCATTGAGTGTCCGAATCAGAATGTCATTGCATCTGGAGACATTCTCAAGCATTGGAGTAATGTATATGGAGAGACATTCTCAAAATATCAACAGATGAAAGGCATAAAATTGTGATGACTCTCGGGTGTTTTAACAGGGAGAAGACTAAAAGCATAAAAATGTAAGTAAGTGCATGATAAGATAGAACCAGTATAAAGAGACCATGAGCAAGAAGAAGTGCAAGTAAGGTAAATACACATATACACATTGATAAATTGAATGAATAATTACTCATATTAGGTAACTCTTTATATACATACATTATATAAATATTGATTTCCAAATTTTGATGCATATTATACATTGAAAATGCTAGTACATGTACATCACCAATAAATGAAAAAATAATCCATAATGTCTTAAATATTGTCAAGTGCACATCATATTAGTTTCATGCGAAAATAATCTCAAAAATGTAAGGTCTCATACAAAATTATCAAGTTCCAAATAGTATTTTAATGTGCATAATAAATACAAAAATTCTCAAATAGGTCATATACCATCAAGTTCAAATGCTATATAGGCGTACATACAATGCCATGCACATAGGCATACAAAAACAATGTCATGTAAGACATATATATTTCCTACTCATCAAAATCTATCCCTCTCTTGGCCTTGCTCAAAGAAGACCCTCCCTTAGATGAAGATGGAGATCTATGAGATGAATTTGGATCATCCAAGCCCATGCTTCGAGTCCTCTTCCGCTGAATACTCGCATGTAGATGAGCTTGTAAATGCAAACAATGTTTTTTGTCAAAACTTAATTTATATATGTTTTCAACATGTATTTAAGGCCATGCTAGAATGAAAGTATTTACATAAATACAAAAACTTACCACAAGTTGTCAATCACGCTAAATTTTCATCTCACACTCAGATGAGTCATCGGGAGCTCCTGCCGGTATGAAACGGGGTATGAAGATTTACGAGATGGAGGAGCCTATGCCCTCGAAGTCAAAATGAAGGGGTTGAAGTTCCTACATACACATAAGATAAGAAAATCTAACATCATAATTAGTGAAAATAGAACTAAGTACATGTATGTACATAATGACAATATTTTAACTAACTTTATCAAATATAGAACTATTGTTTTTACCCCCGCCACGCCCGCGAATCAAATGAACAGGGTTCTACCTATCGCAGGTAACTCCTGCATATACACAATTAAGGACATTATTAACATAATTTAATAATTCTACAATGAAATACATTACTAACATGTAATTTAACATAATATGAATTACACAAGAAATTTAACAAAATTTACGTGTTGTTTGAATACCTCAGTGAGTTGCTACGCAGATGAAATCGCAGTGGCAACACCTTTATCTACTTTTCGTAGAGATGGTGGGGTGTCTAGTGAAGTCAACATCTTTATCAAACATGTATATCACGTGAGTTAGATGGACATACAATAACATACATATATTTGACTTCAAAACTAATGTATGTATGTATGTATGTATGTATGTATGTATGTATGTACACACACATGTATGTGAAAATTTTACATAATTAACATTCTAAATTACCTCTGTGAATGTATGTGTACACATGGTGCTCACCACCTGTGGTCAGGATGAAGATGCGCCTCCCGCGCACTGTAATATCAATGCATATACATGTACAAATACAATTATTTCAAAAATTTAACATATATAAGTAAATCAAGTACTCCAAACTTTTTGTAACACACATAACAAAACATAACAAATTTACCTGCAAAGGTGACGCTGATGAATGTAATCCAAATGTCTCACTCAAAAGGACATCTGACATAGTGACATTATCGTGTGCACCCCTAGCACCAGGTGCACCAAAATCAGTATGCATGAAAGTATCGTCCTCCTCGGGCCCCAAACATATGCTACCACATGACGAGAAAAGATGTGGCCTCATGCTAGTACTCCCTGAGGGAATACTTTGTGTACCTCCGCGAGCATCTAGCTCAGAAATCTCCCTCGTATGTCAAACAAGGGTCACAGATAGCCCCTGAAGCGCGTGGAGTGTATCAATCTCTACTGTCTCCTTCACTGCTTAAGGGACAATCTCAGGGTGAGGGGCTTCGTGCGGGAATCTACCCTATTGAATAGGTGTATGTTGTGCACTGGTCAATCTGTGCAAATCCTTTTCCTTGGCCCGAAATCTCGAAATCAAAATAATTTGGGATCTCGTTAAGGATAAACTCGCAATAGAGTTTCCTCGTAAAGTATAGTGGCACCTTTTTGTTAGTCAAGGTGGAAAATCAAACACCATCCACCATCGGTCCCACAAATTATTTTTAATCAAATTATTATTGCACCAATGGATGGGAAACCATTTACATGACAACGGAATAGGAAAATTAGTGTGGGGGTCCGTGAATAAGGCGCATATGAGGTCTTTTGAAATTTCTTTTTATTTACATCCACATATGACAATTTGTTGGAATAATAAACCCTACAACCCTCTCTTTAAGTTGTCCAATGATCAATTTACCCCGTGGCGTGTCAACTTGAACAAGTAATGCCTCCAATGTGTTTGCAAGAGAGGCGCGATGGGGGTTTGTAGATTGTGAATCCCTCATTATTTTGATTAAATCCTCAATTTCAATTTTGTTTTCAACTATGTGGGCAACTAAATCTTCTTGACTACCCTAGGGATGTTGAGCATGTGGGAATGTCGGGAGGGATGACAGGGAATAACGGGGTTTGGTTGTGGTTGATTCCCTCAACCTCTAATCAGCAACAATAAAAATATGCAAATCAATTCAAATTTTAATCTATAATTATCATATTTCAATGCAATTTTGAGAAAATAATTGTGCTTACCTCTTCTCTGTGGTGCCATTGTCGATTCAAATCTTCCCAGATCCAAAAATGATCCTTTGAGCTTGAGATCCAACTGAATGAAAAAACGTGAGGGCACAGTTAAGCTCTGAAACTCACGTTTGAGGGAGATAAAATGATAGAGGCTCGGGCCTCTTTTTTCTTTATAGTAGGCATAACACATACGCGTTATGTAACACGTACGCATTATAACACATACATGTTAAGCCTTGGTAAATCCCAAACCTGACAATTAAAAACGTGATCACATTATGATAGAATGCGTACGTGTTTTTCTTTTTTCGGGTTTTGTCCGCTTTTTGGTCCCCCAACTTCGCACTTACCCACGGAATATGATATTTAGTTTTCTAATGTAATGAATAAGGAAAGTTTCAAGTTCTATTATACTAGTAAGGATTTTTGGTTTGTAGAGGGATTATGTAAAAACATATATTTTTCCGTTACGCAAATGAAGTTCACCACTAAGGAACAAACATTTGAGGTTGCAATAAGTGTAAAAAATATTGAGGTGTTTGTACCCTTTTAGTTTGATTAATCTAATTGTTTAGTGAACTAAGCACATGAAGGATGTAAGCATAGATATAGGGGTTATTATGATTAATCGGCTTCCAAAATTAATCATATAACATTAAAAAAATGCATTCAATAGCTACACGATATGCTACAAAATTGAAAAATAAGGGAATTAATGCACTTAGCGATTATATGATTCTAGGAAGTTTTGGGTGTGCATACTTAGTTGAAGCTGGGAGATCTAAACACGATGATGCTTCGTACCTAAAATTATGACTAGAAATTGACCTTGGGTGGGACTTTACTGACTTTTCTAGGACCATTCGCAAAGTCTTGATCCTTTTTCCAATCTTGGACCTACTTAGATTCTATCTCCAACGCAACTTTTTGGGAGTTTCACCTACCTAGAAATGTTGATCATGGTGGTATGGGTTACGTGATACTTCACAAATTCATTGTGGCCTGTAATAAAGCTAATAGGCATGATCATTAGAACACTTTAAATCAATAAAATGAACAGCTTGATGCCTAAAGTGATCCCTTTCCTAATCATTCCAAGGTTGAAACATCTCCTTCACCCAAAAAAGATAAACAACAAGCTTCTTGTTTCAATAACACCATGGAAACAACTTACAATACTAACATGAAACCCATTGAGAATATGGTTAACATGAATAGAATGAAATATGTGATTATCATTATCGATATCTCATTCTCTACTCCTCAAGTGCTATTATACTTACATGAATATTTAATCCTATCCTATAGATCATAGTTTTCGAGAATCATATTCATAAAATAATAATTCTAAAAATCCTCTTTGAATCAAAGTCATTGGTTGTCCTAAACAAATAGGGCTAATGTTGTTTTCTCCTAGATCTATCATCCCCGATGTCATCTAACCTCTTGAACTAATAAGACCAATGCCATATGTCTTTGCATATAATTCCTAATGTCATCTTCCACCATAAACCTGTAGGGTTGATGTCATCTATATTTCCTTCTACCATCCTTGGTGGAATTGACCATTATGTGCCTAACATAACTGATATTGTAAAATTTAGGGAAAAATTCTATTCAACCTGAGACCTTGGTCCCTTCATATAATATTCAAAGTGAGACTTCCCATTTCCAAACTAATATCCCCTCAGCCATATTATAGGATTGGGATCCAATCAATGAATTATCAATCCTACCAAACAAGATCCCATTATTTGAATTAATCACAACTTCTCATAAGCATCATAATAAGCCTATAATAGCCCTATTTTCCATGAATATACAATTTTCACTTGCTTTGGGGCAAGAATCCCTCTTTCATGGTTACTGATGAGAGTATAGTTCATCAATGTGAAGAGATTACAATCTAGAACAATCTAACCATGGATTAGTCTCTCTCTTCACTTTCATATCAACTTTATAATCTTGGGTGAGCTAATCTTATGAGTAGATGATCCTCCTCTCTTTTTATATTTTTAGAGATCAACGATGTGCAAGTGAAGTGAGATCTCATATATGATGGTTTTGGCACATGAGTCACGTCTTTGGAATTCATCAAATTAACATGTTATTCTACGTATAATCTCAAATCTCTTTACAACACATGTCAAAGGTACCATTGTAGGTAAATTCCCCATGGGTTACATTTGGCTACATAACACCATACTTTCTCACACTATTAGAATTAAAGTTAAGATCTTGACTTTCCTCTTTCATATAACATCTTTCTTGGCTGACCATGAAATGTTGTGCAGTGGAAATATGGAGAAGTATGAGAGGAGGTAGAAGATTTATATGAGAATGAGATCGAGTCATGTAGGTGTTTGATCAACAAATTAGGAGAATATGATGTATTTGCAAGCCTTAAGAAAGAGTGGAGTAATGCCTTTTTTGTTTATGCCCACAAGTCATAATTAAGGGATACCCCAAATAAATACCTTGTCAAGTACCTTACCAATTAGAAGTGTCTACACCACCTTTTTAGTCTTTGGTAAGAGGTTTTCCTATGTCTTCTTTGATTTTCTTGTGATCCCCCACATCAACTCTCTCATGGTGCTATTAACCCTTGGGGAAGTTAATGTTCCAATGATGTATGCAATTAGATGAATATCTATAATCTCTCATTTCCCTTATGTTATTGCATATTCCAATGATTTTTTGATTGGCCATGCATAGATTGGAGCATAATAGCATATTCTTGATCTATTACATTATTTATCTATTGCCCTTGCCTTACCCCACCATTTGGGCTTTATAATCATTTATAACCTATCAATCCTTATAATCCATATTTATAACTCTCCCTTTTGGCTTTACACTTGTCTGACATATCAATCCTTACAATCCATGTTTACAACCCTAGCATGAAAATCGCTATTTTATTATAATATGATTACAACCTTTATATTATCAATTTATTATCGAGACCTAATTAGATAACTCCTATATCCTAGACCCATGCTTTGGAACCTTATATCTATCATAAAGTGTGGACTACCGCCTTCCTAGTTCCACATCTTTTTGCACCCTACACTCTAAAGTGTGCATATTTAGTATGCCCCCCTTCATTGTCCTAGTCTAGATTACCTAGAAACAAAGATGGCATTTTATTAAGCCATTCTTTATTGGCATACATGGGGTCGTTATGAATAGAATGATTAAATTATTAAAGTATTCAATTCCAAAATTATTTTCGAGAGAAATTCAATTCTTTCAATCAAGGTTATAAATAAATTTTATATTTATGATAATAACCTTTAAAATATTCATGTAAGATTCATGAAATGTATGGTCAAAATACATACGAGTGGGAAAGTCGTGGGTATTATAGGAAATGTATCTCTAAGTTTACCTAGAGTATGGCTTGATTGAAATTGAGTACGTCATATATAAGGGTGAAGAACATTCACTTGAAAATGGGAGATTAATGGCTACCAAAAAAATTATTGTCAAAACATAGTACCTCACTCGCAAGGAGATCGTAAGGAGGATAGGGAGAGCCACCAATACTTGAGCATGGTCCAATTGTGGACATAGTGTCTTGAATACACAACACCCAATAGTTGTCATAGTACAACTTGATAGTTGTCATAAAAGTACCTAGTGATTATTTAATTTTGACATGACAACACCCAATCACATCATGACATGTAAGATTTTTTATTATTAAATATTCAATTTTCAACCATTATCACCCATGTTTAAAGATTGGTTCCTATCATGGTGTAGTGTAACTCAAATTTACTATTTTAAATCAATTCAAAATATGTCTCTCCTCGAATCAAACACTACAAAAATATATATAATTAAAAAAAAAAAAAAAAAGCTTGAGCTGTGAAAATATCGGTTTGTGAAAAAATTAGGATCCCACATGGTATAGAATTGATTTTGTGGGCCCCTAACTTATGGTGCACCACTACTAGCTCCTTTCCCTACCAAATAAAATTACTTGAACTTAAAGAGTACGAGTCTATTTAGCACTAACATGTTATAAGATTTATTAAATTTAATCAGTTGTCTAGTATAATGTGTAAGGAATAATTAGCTCGCCATCCTAATTCATCTAACTCATCTCTCACCTCTTGTAATCTTTAAGAGATTTTAACTAGACTTAAAATGTGAATATTATAGGTTTGCCTATATGGACATTAAAGTCTCCTAAGAGAATAACAAAGTGCAATCGCCAAATCTTTTTCCATGGTATGTGAAACTCGAGAAAAGTAACAAATTGCTATGAAAAGTTTGAAATGTGAAGTTTCTAGTCAATTGAACTCGACATATCTCTAACATGATACTTAAATGCTTCCACACAAAAGGATCTTCCGCGTCGAAATAAAAATACAAGACAATTAATAATCAATAAAAAAATGGCTTTGATTTTGTTTGTTTAAGTCAATACATTAAAATAAAGTTAATATTGGAAATGGTTGGAGGGCCGATTTTTCCCAAATTAAAGTGGGAAAAAAATTCAAATTAAAATTTCTCCGAGAAGAACAAATGAGGCGAGACCCGAATATTAGGTACGGGTTTTGTTAAGGCACGTGTTGCTTAAAACTCCAGCGAAGTTGCTGGTTACTATTCGTGTGTTGAAGTGAGCGAGGCCTGAAAATTGACAGGCTGTGGGCCGTTTTTCATATCATTCAGGTTAGGATAGGGACGGGTGGGCCCTGGGGCCTGTGCTTAGGTTCTGGGTGACCGTGAGAGTCAGTGACCACCTACCTAGTGACCGTTAACCTCCGTAACTAACTATAACAATAAAATCTGTGGTGGCGTAGGTAACTAGTTGCACTTGCAAGTTGCAACTAAGAGGAACATGATTGGTCGTTGATACATCATACAACCAGCGATTCATTTGAATGTGTGTGATGCATCCATTGAATCCTCCGCCGCCCAGCTTAACGTTTATCTAATTTCGCTCACCTTTTTTGACGGACTGTCGATTTAATGAAAGGTCGGTTCGGTTGGGACTTGGACTAACCTCATTTTACATTGAACGGGAAAAACAAACGTAACTATCGAAAATCCCCAAAGCCGCCATCCTATTTCTCATGTTCCTAATAAAAGTCACGTGCAGAGGCCTTAGGAAGATGCGGCTCATGAGGTTGATTTGTGAACGGTGGTTGTTCATAAATCTCTGCAGCGGCGCACGTGGAAAATTAAAATGCACCGTTTGCCTTGTGCGACAGAGGTTGGAAGGTAAGTGTTTCCTGCTTTCCTTTATAAGCAACTCCAACTGCCCTATTCTTCCCATCCTTCTCTTTGCACAATTCAAAACATATTGGCCATGGAAATCAAAATTGAGGCAGGCTGCCCAGGGTCATGGGTGAGGGGCGGCATCATTGGAGCTGGAGCATTCGGGACGGTTAGCCTTGCCATCGACAAGTCTAAGGGCGAGCTCTTCGCTGTAAAGTCCATGGCATCCAATTCTATTTCTTGTTTGGACAACGAATACAGCATTCTCAAGTCTATGGATTCTCCCTACATTGTGAAGTGTCTGGGGAAGGACTTCAGCACAGAGAATGGTGTCGAGCTCTGCAATCTTTTCATGGAGTACATGCCTGGCGGCAGCGTGGCCGCTGTGCTGAGTAAGTTTGGCGGGCAGTTGGACGAATCGGTGATCAGGGCGTACACCCGAGGTATTCTCTGCGGATTAGATTACCTCCACAGGCACGGGATTGTACATTGCGATATCAAGGGCAATAATGTGCTTCTGGGAGCCGGTGGCGTGGTCAAGCTTGGTGACTTTGGATCTGCTAAGAAGATGGAGGAGAAGGGATTAAGTCTTAAAGATTTAAGAGGTACGCCACTGTGGATGGCTCCTGAAGTGGTGAACCAGGTGGAGCAGGGGCCTGCTTCTGATATTTGGTCTCTGGGTTGCACTGTGGTGGAGATGGCCACGGGCAGGCCACCTTGGAGCAATGTTTCAAACCCCATGGCAGCCATGTTTCGCATCGGTTGCACAGACGAACAGCCAGACTTGCCCGTGTGTCTTTCGCCTCAAGGCCGGGATTTTCTAGAGAAATGCTTCCGCAGAGATCCGAAGAAGAGGTGGACCGCCGCACAGCTGTTGGACCATCCTTTCCTCAATGAGACCGACTGCTGCTCTGCCACGGAGGTGAAAAGGGCTCCTGGATCTCCTACCAGCACTTTGGATATTGGGTGTCCAGACTGGGATTCCTCGTCTTGTAGTTTTTCTGTCACTGCTCCTATTTTATCATTGAACATAGCAAAGCCTTGTGGGAAAGCTGAAGCAGAGGAGAAAAAAGAGTCAGTTAAGAGACCCGTTACGAGAAACAGACTGGCGGCATTGGCGGCAGGTGGTGAGAGGCCTGATTGGTGTAGTGCAAGCCCCCTACTGACCAGTGGATTGTTGTTAGATCAAATCCTCAATTACCAATTAGTCCTCTGAAACTAACAAGTCTTCTTCCTCTGTGGAGGAACTATGCAATTGCAGTTTGGAAAGCAGGGATGGAGAAAAGAAACAATTAAGAAATGAAAGTTCAAGTGTAGAGGCCTCTGGAGAAGAGGATCAATATGACTGCGAGCCGTCATCGAGGCCAATAGCAGAGCTTTTACAATTGTGTAAACAATCCTGTGAGCGTGTTGCTGAATTTCAGGCCAGAGATATCCTCTGTGTTTCTGCCACTCAGAGCAAGCAAATTTGGAATCCTTGTTGTGTTGTGTGTATTACGAAACACTGCACCAAAATGTTTGTAAAGGGACAACTGTGCGTTGACTGCACAGCAAACCCCCTTCCTAATTTCATCTCTCAATTAATTCTAATTCATATCATTTGGCTACAATTTTTGTTTCTTTTGTGTGATGATTTTTCTCGCAATGATGATTAATTGTTCGGTAGAATTTTCCATTTTTCTATGTTATAACATTTGAAGAACTTCAAAACACACGGCGAATTTCATTTTCAAATCTTGCCCCATTTTTCATAAATCACGTCTCCAAAATCTATTGAGAAGAAAAGTCCGACATCAAACGGTACAGAGCCCTTGCACTTTTTAAAACCGTGGCATATCAGAATTTTGCCAGGAAATTGGAGATATAAATTCAATATCTTCTCCGTGTTCGACGAACCAAACTATATAATGCAATTTGCTTTCTTCGACGACTAGAGTGATGCCACGTACACATACTTGTAATTCTAGTATTTCCCCATTCCCACCTGAAGCCAAACCAGTTTCACCGTGAGTGACTTACACTTGTCTCCACTCAGGTATCCACATGGTGTTTTGAGCATTGTAAAAATAAAACGAACTAAATTCCTAAGAAGTTTGATATATAGAGATTTTGATAGGTGTAATCGTTTTCGTCTCAATTTGAACAATCGATTTCTGGAAGGTTATTTTTAACGAGAAGGAAGTTGGGAGTAACAAAAAAACTAATTTTTTTGGGGATTCGTGGGTCCCCTTTTTTTAAATTGAAAAGTGTATTTTTATTGATAAAATAAATAATTACAATGTTGATTGTATAAAAGATGGGTGAGCACAATCATATCCCATAATGTTAAATATATCGAGTTAGTAGGCCTTGAGAAAAAGGTCAATCAAAACATAATAAAAATATGGACCACAATAAAAAAGAAGGCAAACAAAACGAAGGTACCGAAAAACAAGGACGACCCAAAAACCTAGGCCACGACAACAAACATGGCGGTAGGGAGGCATAGGAGGAGGACTGTCTAGCTTATCTCCCGGCCCGAGCCATGTTGAGCCGTATCGAGGATGGGCTCCCATCCAGCTTCTTCGGCTATTGTTGTTGTTGTTGTTGTTTAGAATCATCAATCTGCCGAGAAGGAAAGATGGCAAGAGAAAGTCGCAAGAATTTTTCCTACTACAGTAGTAGGCCATCTAGAACCACTAAGGCGGTCGAAAATCCCACCCTGAGCAAGGGAGGAACGCTGAGAACAAGGGGACCACCACTGGCAAGGAGAGGAGTTCTACCGACTTTGCGAGAGACGCTTGTGAAACCCTCGTCCACATGGAGGAGGGGAGAGCGATGCGGCCAAGACAATGACAGTGGCGTGGCGGGAGGCTGTTGATGCGAATCACAACACTCCTAAATGTCTACAACTCGATGGGTTGAGACTCTCAGTGTGATTGCATAACATGGAACATCTCTCAAAGTGTGGGACTTTGAAATCGAGAGAGCTCTCCGAATGAAGGTCGGTTCTTATTCCTCTGTTCAGGTGCACACATAAAATTTGCAAAGGATCTATTCTAAAACCTACTCTAACTTGCCAAGGAGACAGGGTTAAAAAGATGCGAGAAAATAAACCTAAGCTAACAAGGTGATGCACCAAAGGAATGTTGAACACCGGCTTTGTTATTAAACACAAACCATTAAAATATAATACAACCACCATGCACAAATAACCAATATTGCAATGAAAGATCAGATAAAGGCAATGAACACAAGAGAGGGTTGAAATCATCCACAGACATGTATTATTGCTTCACAAATTGATACAGATCATTACAATGGCCAAGAGGCAAAAACTTGCATTACAGATCTTAATGGAAGGTTTGAACTCCACGAATTCGTCTGCAGACCAGAGAAGAAGGGAGGGTGCAAAACCAAAATGTCCAACCCTTTACAATGAGCCAAGCTCTTACCTTTATAGATGAAGCGAAGAGAGGAGAAGGAAAGGAGGCAAGAAATCTGATTTGGAAGCTCAACCACCAGCCATCAATGCGTGCAAATCCATCCAATCTGTCAAGTCTAGCTCTCCATGTCTGTTTGGCGTGTTGAAGAAGGAAGAATGGCGAATCAAATCAAATTTGATCTAGTTGTTGAAGCAATCGATCATACATTAATGATAGGAAATATGTTTCACTATTTTCACCCACCTAACCTTATCAAAATTAAAGTTTTAGGCTTCCACTACGTAGAGGAGGTCGAGACCTTTCCAATGGTACCAAATTTGTTGAAATTCGAGAACTGGATCGAAAGATATGCCCATTTGAATATTTGAATCGAATCCGGACAAAAATGGCAAAAACCAGTTTTGTAAAACGGATCTGAGGGCTCGAAGTTCACTTTGGTGCCTTTTACGAAAAAACAAAATTATAAAATCCTCCTGCGCAGCCTCGCAAGCCCGAAATTCACTTTTGCCCAAAAGCCTCCACGGGCCCAAAATTGAAATTACGCTATTTGCAAAAGTTGCAAAATTTCCAAAGTTTCCTGACGGGCCGCTTCCCCAAGCGACAAAGGCCTAACACGTGGCTTCTCTGGGCATCGACGGAGGTGCGGCTTACTTTTATACTTTATGCCTTTTCAAAACAAAAGCCAAAATTCAAATTGCCTCCGCGACCCGCCTTCCCGCTTTGACTTGAAACATGGCCATATGTCCCTTTGCGGGCCTTAGGCATTTTTTCTTCATTTGGCACAAAGATCTTCCATGGGTTCGCGGGCCCATGATTATAAACTGCGCCCTTTTGTGAAAAGTTGCAAAAGTTCCAAAATGCCCCACAGACCCGCCGGCCCGAATTTACACTGGGCAAAATTTCCTCCGTGGCCCCGCATATTCACTTAGCAAAAGAAATCATCCTCGGGCTTGTGGACCTGCAATTGTAACTTGTGCCTTTTGCGAAAAGTGCAAAATGCCAACATATCTCCCACGCTGCTCCACAATCTTCCCATTGGCAAAAAGTCTTCCCTAGGCCTGCCCTGCTTTTGGCAAAAAATCCTTCCAAGGCCCACCGGCCCGTAACTTGCAAAATATGAAGAGTTAGAAGGACTTATTTACATTTTCGGAAAGGGGAAGAAATTTCCTATCTGATGAAGATGTTTTTAGGAAACCTTAAGTGCTTAAAATATCTAAAAAATAAGATTGAAGCACTAAAGGAGGAAAAAGGGGTTAGTTGACTAAAAATAAGAGTGAGCTTATTTTAGACAACAATTTGGCGACTCATAGGGGACATCTTCCTGCTAGGTGGAAAGATTAGTTGCTGTAGCAATCCATTGGGCATGGAGTCTACCTGTAATTTCAAATCTGGTCTGGAACTGCCTTCTGCTGCATGTACTCTTATCTTTGCAAGAAAATCTTGGATTCAAGATTTGTGAGAGTAGAGAGTTGTCTGAAACCTAAAAACTTCTCCCTCATTTGATTTTTTGCAAACCTGATTTGTTGGAGTGCAATGAAAACATCCATACCTACTCTAATATGGATACTTTGCATATTTAATTTCTTGTGGCCACAAGTCTCTTCCATGAGTGAGATGAACTATATACAAGCATACACTAGAAGCAATAGAGCATGTGCACTAGCACTTAGGGAAATTGAAACCTAAACTATAACAAGACAATGTGCATACACACTTAGAGAAATTGAAAACCTAGGCTAATATTTACAAGGGTAAGAAATTCTCCTTTTAGTAGCAGTGTTTGAGGTAGATCCCATTGACTAGAATTTGTAATTCTTCACCATCTAATGTAGACAATTGGAAGGCATTGCTACTTTTACATCCTGTGACCATGTAGGGGCCACTCCAAATGGCATCAAACTTGGAATGCCTTCCTGGTTTTCCCGATCTGCATCCCACTTTAGAACTAAGTCCCCCTCTTGAAAGGTCCTTGTTCTTTCTTTCTTATCAAACCATCTTTTGACTAAGGCCTGATCTTTTTCCATGGTCTGCACTGCATGTTCTCTTGTTTCTTCTAGTTCCATTAACTCTGCATACCTGATTTCAATGGGTTCAAACTCAGACAACTGCAGCTACTTCATGAGTTCCAATGTGGGAAGCTCTAATGATATAGGCAACACTACCTCTTTCCCATAGACTAGCTTGTAGGGAGAATTACTTGTAGATCTCTTGGGTGTGATCCTATCAGCCCATAGAGCTGATTTGAGCTTTGTGTGCCAAGTTATCTGATTTTCATCAAGAGTCCTTCTGATAATTCTTAGTAGGTTCTTGTTTGTGGACTCTTCTTGGCCATTACCTTGAGGGTAATAGTTTGATGAAGTGCTGAGGTATACACCATTCTTGACAACCCATTCGGTGATCCTTGTACCAAGGAATGCCAATGCATTATCTAATATGATAGTGGCAGGGACTCCAAACCTAGTGACTATCCCTTCATAGAAATCCAAGATATTGGATTCATTTGCCTCCTTAAGTGCCACTACTTCAGTCCACTTGGTGAAATAGTTGTTGCTGTAAGTATCCACTTGTGGCCTTGACTTGAATTTGGGTTAATCACTTCAATGAAGTATAATCCCCATTACATAAATGGATGATCTACTAAAATTGGACGAAGGGGAAGGGATGCTAACTTTTCCTTCCCTGTGAAGAAGGCACACTTCTTGCATTTCTTGATCCATGAGTAGTAATCACTAAACACTTTGTAGGCCAATAGTAACTAGCCTTCATGATTTTGAGATCTGTTACTCGAGGAGCAAAGTGGCCTCCTGCTTCTCCATCATGGAACTCACGTAACACCCTCTCCATTTGGCTTGTCCCAATGCACCTCAATAAAAGTATTTCTTGAACAAGACACCACCGATAAGCACATATGGGATGGCTTGTAATTTGAAGTATCTCCTCTTTCTATGCTCATTTCTAGAGGGCATAAACCTATTTGGAGATAATACACCAAGGATTGAGTCCAACATGGAATGGGTGCATCGTTAGCTAGCTACTCGTGATCATTCTACAGTAGTAGTACAACCTCTTCTTCTCCTTTTGACTCATCATGTGGTTTAGAGCGAGTTGCTCACACAAACCTTTTCCATGAACAATCTTGGTCACTCTTATTTTAATGTCATATTCCATTACACGGGTGACCCAACTGCTCTCTTCTCATTCAAGTCCTTGTTCGGTAGAAAGTCCTTGACACCAACATGAGACACTAGTAGTTGAATCTTTTGTTCGAGACCAAGTGTCTGACCTTCTTCAAACTCCTAATGACAGCAAGGACATTCTTTTCAATAAAATAATACTTTACTTCATAATCTTCCAAGCTCTGACTGAAGAATGATATGGGTTGTTTTGATCCTTCTCTATTCAGCTATACCAAGATAGTTGAGATTGTGTTTGATCCTCTAAAAGCATACAACATGAAGTCCTTTGAGAAGTATGGGTTGATAAGAGTTGGAGCCTGTGATATTGCCTACTTGATGGCTTTAAAACTCTCTTTTCCTTCTTATGTCCATTTGAATGCAAGACTCTTCTTCAACATCATGGTCAAAGGCTTCACAAGAGAGGAAAAATATGGCACAAACCTGCGAACAAAGTTTATTCTTCCCAAGAAGCTTTGGAGATATTTCTTGTGTTGTGGTAATGGAAGTGTTTGGATGGATTCAACTCTTTCAGGATCAATTGTTAACCCTTCTCTTGAGACAATGTGGCCCAACAATTTTCCCTCATGTGCAAGAATACACACTTCTTTGGATTCAATGACACCCCAAACCTTCTACATATTTGGAATACTTTCCTAAGGTGAAAGAGGTGGTCTGCATGCATTCTTTGAGAAGACGGTGATATCATCTAGATACACCAACACTATCTTATTGATTAAGCCTTTGAATGCCATATCCATAACTCACTGAAATGTTGCTCCGGCATTTGACAGTCCAAATGGCATCTTCTTATAAGCATATGTACCCCATTTGGTGGTGAAGGTTGTCTTGAAATGATCTTCTTCTTTCACCATTATCTGATTATAGCCTGAGTAGCCATCCAATAATGAAAACCTTTTAGAACCAACTACAACCTGCAAGATTTGTTCCATTAAAGGAAGTGGATAGTGATCCTTGAGTGATGCCCTATTTAGATCACGGAAGTCTACACACAATCTTATTTCTCCATTTCTCTTTCTCATCGGTACCAAGTTTGCAACCCAACTTGAATGTTTGATAGGGAAGATGATGTTAGCCTCAATCAGCTTGTTCAACTCCTTCCTCATGAGAGGTTCAATGTGAGGATTCATTGGCCTTTGCTTCGTCTTGAAAGGCTTGGATTCAAGATTTAATTCAATTGTATGCTCAGCCAATCTTGGGTTGAAACCTCTTAAATCCTTATAAGTCCATGCAAAAACATCTAGGAATTCTTGACAAAGTTGAACAAATTCAGCTTTCTCTTGTGGAGTACTTACTTTTCCAATTTGCAATGTCTTTCCTTCATCTACTTGAAATGGGCTCTGAATCTTCACCCTTTACTTGAATGTTTGTCTTTTCCTTTCAGAACTAATCATTTGGGTTGAAGATTGACTCCAAGGTCACAAAAACTTTTGGTACTTTGTTGGTTCTCAGCTACACCACTTGGTCACCATACTGATGTTCCAATTTGTCTTGGTTTTACGGTGGAGAACTCAACTTCATCTTGTAGAAAATTGATAATTTGCTTTGGTAATTCTCAAAGACTTGCCAACTTGTGTTGTTGTCTGCAGGGACAAGTGGCCTCACAACCACCTTGATATGAGGCTACGATTTCTCACTTTTGATACTTTCTACAACATCAAATTCTACCCCGATTGCTTCAGGTCATCTCCTGCTACTTCATTCTTCTTTCTTGGAATGGAATTGATGCTAAAAGCTTCAAAATATTCAATGAGATCCCATACCCTATTTTTGTAGCTCCTGAGTAGGTCATTCTTTGCATCATGTTGTCCTCTGACTTGGTTCACAATCAGCTCATTATCACCAAATATTTGCAGATTCTTAATGCCTCTCCTCCCGCCCAATGAAGTCCATGAATCAAATCTTCATACACCACCGTGTTGTTTGAGCAAGGAAAATGGAAGTGAAAAATGAGTAATATCTTTTTCCTTGAGGTGAAACAATAGAAGTCTCAAACTTGAAGACCCGATAGAAGTGGAGTGTAGCTCCAACTTCTCATTTGTTAACGGCTTTGTTAAGCATATCCGCAGGATTCTCACTCGTATGAATCTTTTTGATTCAACCGCACATCCTCCAATACCTTGCCATATGAAGTGATACATCAACCTGAATGCATTTTGTTCTCGAATGAAAAGCCGAGTTCTTTTCCAAAAAACGAATTACACTCTAATCTGTCACTAAACAATTTGCAATCATATTGCTCCTTTCCCAACTCTTTCATGAACCTACTCATCCATATCATTTTCTTGCTAGCCTCTGTATGCTGCAACATACTCTACCTCTATAGTAGACAAAGCCACAACCTTATGCAATCTTGAAATCCAACTAATCGTCGTCCCACCCACTAAAAATATATCCAGGTGAGTGCTCCTCCTATCATCCAGATCTCCACCATATTCGAATCAACATAGCCACATAATGAAATATTTGAACCTACATATTATAACTTGCATGCTAGATGTCCCTTTCAAATACCTAAGTATCCATTAGACTACTTTCCAATGATCTTTACCTGGATTAGCCATATATCTACTCACAACTCCCACTACATGTGCAATGTATGGTCTGGTACAAACCATAACATACATGAGACTCCCAAGTGTTGAAGCATATGGCACTCGTGTCATGTATTTGACCTCCTCATGTGATGAAGGACACTGATCTTTTCTCAATTTAAAGTGTCTAGCCATAGGTGTACTAATAGGTTTTACATTCTGCATCTTGAACCTTTCTAACACCCTGTAGATGTAATCCTCCTAAGACAAATACAATTTCTTGTTCTTCTTGTCTCTGTTTATTTACATGCAAAGGATTCTTTTTGCAGCTCCTAAATCCTTCATAGCAAATGTGTGAGCTAGATTTCCTTAAGCTTGCAATGTCCATACTAGATCCTGCAATAATCATATCATCCACATACATAACAAAATAATATAGCTCCCATTTACAAGCTTCTTGAAATAAACACAATAGCTAGATTCACATTTCAAGTAACCATGTTCATGCATAAAACTATCAAACCTCATGTACCATTGCCTTAGAGCTTTCTTGAACCTATATAAGCTCTTTTTCAACCTACACACTAATTTATCCTTACCCTTGACTTCATACCCAAGTGGTTGCTGCATATAAATCTCTTCATCCAAATCACCATGAAGGAAATTTGTCTTCACATCTAGTTTTTCTAAATGTAAATATTCTACTACAACTAAATTTAATACAGTACGAATAGAAGTCATCTTTACAATAGGAGAAAATATTTCACCAAAGTCAATACCTACTTTCTGTGCAAATCCCTTTACTACAAGCCTTGCCTTGTACCTTTTCTATCCACCCTCTTCTTCCTTGATCCTGTAAACCCACTTGTTCTACAATGTCTTCTTACCTGATGGCAACTTAACCAAATTCCAAGTTGGGTTCTATTTCAAGGAGTCCATCTCCTCATCCATGAAATGCTACCACTGAGGCGTGGATCTTATCCTGCATTCCTTCTTCAAAACTTTCCGGTTCACCATTATCATTCAATAATAAATAAAATAGAGAAGGTGTAAATGTTTTTAGAGGTTTACTTGCCCTTTTTGACCTTCTCACAGGAGTTTGGGGTACTTGAGGCTCATTCTGGACCTCTTGGACATTCGTATCCAAATTGTCAATGTCAACAACCGACATCGGTCACCTATAACCGATAGGTTTTGCTACTAACCGATGTCGGTTTGGATCTTTTGTAACCAATACCGAGTTATCTTTGACTAATGTCGGTCAAGGGTCAACCGACACCGGTTACTTGTGTAACCCTGTCGATATTACTTTTAAATCCGAGAGTTCATTTTCATTCACAAACTTCTCAATCGGTTCATCCTTGGGTACCAAAATTTGATCCCTGTACATTCTCTTTTCATTTCATTCAATATCACGACTCCTAATAATTTTAGAATTATCTAAATCCCAAAAACAGAATCTGAAATCACCATATCCATAACCAATGAAAGTGCATCTCTTAGATTTTGCATCCAACATTTTCCTATTTTCCTTATCAATATGCACAAAATCTTCTTGAACCAAAAACTTTAAGAAAAGAAATATCTACCTCTTTTCTCAGTCCAAGCTTCCTCTGGTATTCCTCCATCTAGTGAACTTGAAGGCCCATGGTTAATCAAATAAATCGTTGTATCAACTGCTTCTACCTAAAATTGCAAGGGAAATCCAGAATGTATCCTCATACTTCTAGCACGTTCCATGATTGTCCTGTTCATTCTTTCTACAACACCATTCTCCTGTGGTGTTCTTGGAACCGTCCTTTCTCTACATATCTCATTCACTGAACAATAATCATTGAAAGCCTTGCTACAGTATTCACCACCATTGTCAGATCTAAAGCACTTTAACTTTGAATTTGATTCATTCTCAACAAGGACTTTCCATCTTTTAAAAGTCTCAAAATCATAAGATTTATGTTTAATACAATAAACCCATACCTTTATTGTAGCATCATCAATGAAAATAAAAAAATATTGGGATCCTCCATGAGAAGCTACTTGAGCTTGTCCCCACATATATGTGTGTGCAAGCTCCAATTTTTGCTCCTTCTTAGTTACCCCAACTTTGAGAAATTTAACTCTCTTTTGCTTTCCAAAGACACAATGCTCACAAAAATCAAGATCTAAATCTTTCAAATATGCTAATTTACCCTTAGCCTTTAAGATATGCATTCCGTTTTTACTCATATGGCCCAACCAATTATGCCACATGCATGCATCTGAATCTAAAGTAGATAATACAAAAAAGGAATCAGTAACACATGTAGATAAATATAATGTTCCTACCTTCTTACCTCTTGCCAAAACAAAAGCACCCTTGGTGACTTTCCAAGAGTCTCCTGTAAATATAACCATGCAACCAGCTTCACCTAGTTACCCTGCAAAAATAATATTCCTCTTAAGGCTTGGCACATGCCTCACATCTTTCAAAACCCATGTATTTCCATTTTGTAGTTTTAGATGAACTTCCCTTTACCAAGTAATACTGCAAGGTTCATCATCACCCAAATAAACATGCCCAAAATTTTCTTAGACATAATTTCTAAAATAACCCTTATTAGGGGTTGCATGGAAAGAAGCTCCTGAATCTAAAACCCATGATTCAATTCTATTATCTAAAGAAAGAATAAGAGCATCTTGCATTACCTGTTGCAACAAGATTTGCTTCTTTACCTTTGTCTGATTGTTGGTTCTCTTTATCCTTTTACCAATAATATTTCTTTGCATGTCCTTTCTTTCCACATTTCCAACAAGTAATTCCCTTACCTCTAGATTTAGATCTTCTATCCCTTGACTTTGATTTCCCATTACTCTTACTCTTGAATCTCTCCTTCTGTCTCTACTTTCTACATTCAAAGCATTCCTAGATGATTATTCCTTTGTACTCTTCCTACGAATTTCTTCATTCAATATTATACTAACCACATCATCAAACTTCAAAATATTATTAGCAGATTTTGTATTACTAACAACCATTACCAATTTATCCCAACTATCAGGCAAAGAACATAAGAATAAAAGTTCTTTCACTTCATCATCAAATGGTATATCGATCGATTTTAACTGATTTACAATAGATCTGAAATCATTCAAATGACTAGATGTAGATCCACCTTCATGCATCTTAGAACTAAATAGTTTCTTCATCAAATAAACAATATTTGAAGCACTAGGTTTTTCATATAAATTAGCAAGAGATTTCATTAACTCCTACCGTAGAAGTCGCTTTTTGTAATATTAGAAGCCATAGATGCTGCCAAGTTCAATCTTATAGATCTCAAAGCCTTTCTGTCAAGAATCTTCCATTCTTCATCAATCATCTTCGTAGGTCTAGACTTATCATCCAATGGTAAATACAAATCTCTTTGATACAGATAATCCTCAATCGCATCTTCCATAATTGATAATTTCGGTCATCAAACTTCTCTACCTTGTATTTTTTTCTTCTGTCATTGATGTAGCTCCCACTCAATTAGAAAACCCTCTGTGAGTAAATCATCAACACATAAAACCCTCAAACAAATCTCTAATACCATTTGTTGGGTTAGCACACCGGTTGTATAGATAATATATCAAATCTAAGCATACATGCAAATAAAAGTGGATATTCTACCAAAAGAATTATACAAAACAAGAGATATAAATCAACACCAGATTTAACGTGGTTCACCCAGTGTGGGCTACGTCCACCAAGAAACAAGCCAATCTATTATCCAAAGCTTTGACAAGATATACAATGAAGATTTATAATCTTCCACACCTCTCAGATGTAAATACTTTCTTTCTCAAGCTTTTGCTTCTTCTCCAAGAATTCTCTCTCTCACAATTATTCTCACAATAATCATCAACTTTTGCAAGTTCTTCTTAATTCTTACTTAGGCACTTAGCCATGCAATTACAATCAATAGATCTGCTTTAATTCTAAAAATATATCTAATTCCCGAGAGTTAAATAAAACACTCCCACACGTAATTGACGTCGGTTAGCCCTAACCGATGTCGGTTCCTCCTTTCCTTACCAATGTTTGGTCATAGGTGGCGATTTTGGTCCCTCATAACCGATGTCATTTATTGTGTTTTTCCAACAAGTTTCATATTACATGCTAATCTAAAGTAATTGAGCTCCACAACTCAACAAATCTGAGTATTTGTACACAAGCCCAATCAACTCGTTAAAATGAACCCTAAATCCTAAGTCATAAGCCCTAAACTATAAACTCTTAAACCCTAAACCCTAAATCCTAAGCCTTAAGCTTGAAGCCCTAAACTCTCTTGATTTTTAAGGCCTCCATAATTAACCCTAGTGACCACAAATCAACTCCATGATGCTTAAACCATTTTTTGATTATCTATCACTTACTGAAATAGGTATTCACCATGTAGATTGAAGGATTTATCATTGAATGAGATTCTTGTCATGTGGCCACCTGTTAGACTGAAATGAGGTGGTTGTAATGTCCTTCCTCCTTTAAAGTGTGATCACACTACAAGGTTCAAATGAGTGTTTAAGAACACTACCAAATGGGTGACATATCAAGTGAAACTCAGATGATTTCTCATTCTTACATATATGGTGCTCTATATGAAGATCATCCTCTTACCCCTCCTGGCTCCAGAATTCTCCTCGGATGGAATGAACTTTAGGATACTCATACACCTCTTTTCTCATATGCCTCTCATGGAGATAGATGATGCCTTGATCCTTCACACATGATGGTCATGAATGCCTTGGTAGCTTGACTATCTCATCTTGGCTTGTTCCTTGAAGAGGTTTGAACATGATATTAGAGTCAAGATATGATGATCCTCAAATTACTCTATGAGCTTCCCATTTCACCTTTGAACATGATGACACCCTTTTTAACTTCACAATTCAATTCCCTGACCAAGATATCACATGAGTAGAAACATGCTTTTAGTAAACTTCACATATTCGCTCGATTACTCCTAATGGAAATAGGTTTCCTCCTTTACATGGGAGGATTGATCCTTGAATGATATTTGAAGGAATGTTTGAGGGTGAGATCCATATTCTTGAAATCCAATCGCATTTGAATCACTTTGTGAAAGTTACTCTCTCAATTAAATCACCTTTTTTATGAGAGGTGGGACAAGTAACTAAATGGATATGGCATCTAATCGCCTTGTGCCTCTTCTGCATGTTACACATCTCTTCCAAACTTGTTGCTCCCCACATATACTTGCGCTCTTGAATGCCAATTTCTTCACACTCTGAAATAAATTTCACACATCTCATATTTCCATGTATGGTATTGTGCAAGCCAGGATGACCTATTAGAAGCTGGAAAAAATAACCACATGCTCATATTCACATTCATGATTCACTTTGATACATGTTCATATTCACAAGAACCTCTTCTTCCTTGAAGGTGTTAGGAAATAAAGCATAAAATATGCGGAATAATCCTTCATAGAATCGCAACAATGTAGAAACTAATATGCGTAAAAATATTACGGATATGAAATAAAAGTGCGAATAATAAAATAACAACACAGAGAGACAATATTTAACATGGTTCACCCAATTTGGGCTACGTCCACCAAGAATCACTTGCTTAGATTTTATCACAAGTCACCGCTCTCTCAATACAATACCCATATCTGTTTAGAGCTAAGCTTAACAAACTCTACAAAAATCACACCCGAATTTAGACACATCTGCAATGTTACATCAAACCCTACCATATGCACAAAACCACCTAAGTAGAGAACCTGCTTTAGCGAGTTTTACAAAACCGTGGGTATCAAACCCACGGGCCAAAACCATCCCATAAACCTTGCCCATATGAGAAAAGCACATTTCGTGGTATATCATGCACATTTTCGAGGCCAAAAATCTCTGTCTCCTCCTGGACCCCCACTTGGGGCCATCCTATCCTCGAACCCCAATGAGACAAATGTAGAAAGTGTACAATACTCTTAGTGTACATCTTCGACATTTTCACACATGAAAACAGGCTCCACAAGCTAACAATCTCCCACTTAGAGACTAGTTTTTGTCTGAGCAAGCTTCTCAAGCCTTCACTAGTTTCCGTGAAGACCAACCAAAGTTGAACACAACTTCGCTTTTTCCCTTGACCACCTTGGTCATCATGTTCTTATAGGATTATGGCTGGTATGAATCTTCTCAACTTCAACTTTTCTTCCTCCAAAGTTGTCACACGATGAAATGGTAGCTAAGGTCAGTATATGCTTCATCCTAGAGTGGAAAGCAGAGTTCTTAGCTAGGTGTATAACACTCTGACTATCACTATGCAGCTTCCATTACTCCTTCTTATGCCCCAACTCCTCAAGCAATTGGTGTAGCCAAATCATCTCTTTACTTTCCTCTGTGGTAGCAATATACTCAACCTTTGTGGTTGACAAAGCAACCAACTTCGGTAGTCTTGAAATCCAACTCATTGTTGTCCCACCTACATACTATCTACATCGATGTACATATAACATCGTCCTCTGCTCCTCCCGCTCGTCTACATCTCCATCCATATCTAAATCTACATAACCACGCAAAGTGGTGTCTCGATCCACTATAGCACAAAACTGTCCCTATGGTCCTCTCAAATATCAAAGGATCCACTTTACTATCCTGAGGCTGATCTCTACCTCGATCACTCATAAATATACTCGCCGCTCCCACTTTGCATGGGCAATATCGTTAAGTACATACCATGACATACATCAAATTGCCAACCGCTAATGAGTAAGGTACCTTGGACATCTGGTTTCTCTCATGTTCTCTTGGGATCCGCTGCTCCTTTGATAACGTGAAATGGCCTACTAAAGGAGTCCCAATTGTTTAAATCCTACCTATTAAACCTCTCAAGACCTTCTTTATGTACTCTTCTTGAGATAAAGTCATATTCCATTCCTTCCTATCCCGAGATATCCTCATACCAAGGATTTGTTTGGCTATCCCCAAATCCTTCATAGAAAATGAGTCACTTATTAGCGCTCTTGAGTACTTTTATTTCCCGCATGTTTTTACCTACAACCAACATGTCATTCACATACAAAAACAAGATAATATAAGTCATCCTCAAATTTCTTTGATACACACAATGGTCGAATTACATCTAATATAACCTTGCTCCATCATGAAGCTATCAAATTTCTTATACCATTGATGTGGAGCTTGTTTCAATCCATACAAGCTCTTCTTTAGTTTGCACACCATCTCCTCTTTACCTTTGACCTCATAGCCCTCTGGTTACTACATATATAGATCCTCCTCCAAATCACCATGAAGAAATGCAATCTTTACATCAAGTGGTGCTCTAAGTGCAAGTATTTTATCAGTAACTATTCAAAGAACAATTCTAATAGAAGTCATTTTTACTACGGGAGAAAACGTCTCATCAAAATCTATACATTTTTATGTGCAAACCCACAAATCACATCAAACCTAAAAATGAAAATGCATAATGAGGAGTCGATTGACCCCGATGGTCACCCGAGAGTGAACTTACGACGACAGCGATGCACTACATATCAAACTCCATGTAGTTCTTGTGAGTGTGTGTAGAAATGATGCCCTGGGATGTCCTTGTGCAAGTTAAACTTAATCTAAGCGGTCAGTAGTTAGAGTGTAGCAATGTAGTAAAATGTGTGGATGGAATAGAATGAACTTCCCCTTCCTATGCTATGTATGCAGAATATTCAGCCCCTTGTCCCTTGAATGGATGTTATATGGATGACTTGGAGTGCTTTAGGTGCCTTTTGAATGCAAGCTTAGGTGATGATAATACTATTTAGTGCTTGGTACTTTATTTTGAACACATAACTATGTATTTATATGATTGTTTGAATTTCATAATTGAAAACTAGAAGGCCGACCCATAAGTGAAAAAAGATTCCCAAAAGATAAAAGAGACCCAAAAAGAGCGAGTAAGATAAGAAAGGGCCAGGGGCACCTAGAGGGGACATAAGCATCCGGGCACCGTGTCAGAGCCATGAAAGATAAACAAGTAAAGTTTTGACTGGGATATAGGGTGTGTAAGACCAAATAGAAAACAGAGATAAAGAAAAGAGGCCAAAGATAGTTGTCAACCATTAGTTTTATTGCTTAGGAATCATGTAAATGCTAATATGATTTTAGGACCTAGAAATGCACCCAAGTACGTGATTTTGTGTCTACAACCACACTTATTTTAAAACTCATATTGTTCCCACCTAAAGAAAATCTACTATATTTGCTCCTCTTTATTGTCTCGATCTTGCTCGCATTATTCACATGAGTGCAATTTATGCTTAAAGTGGCCAAACTAAAAATTCCAAAAATCTAATATGTTTGAGGGTTAAAACCTACACTTTTAATATCAAATTTAATATACTAAATTTGATAGATTGGTTAGTTGTTAATAAAAAGAAAATTTAAGAGGCAAAAATTTTGGGAAGATATTTTAACATATACGTAGGTCTTATTATAATATATTTTATATCATGGAGAAAATAAGGAGATAATATTTTAGGGGAATATATGATCTGCTAGGTTTTGGAGAAGAAACACATGAGCCGAAATATCAAATTGACAATTAGTTTTCACTTTGGAGAAAATTCAATCTAGAGCCTTTATTTTGAATAAAAATCATTCCACAAAAATAATTGAAACCGAGCTCATTAGACTTTTGTAGAAGAGAGTGGCTATTTCGCAAAGAACATTCAAGAACCCGCAGTAAGTGGCGTCGTGTAAGATGGTGATGGGGATGTCGTTTTGGAGGCGTTACGCTTAGCAAGCGGTAAAAGGATGTAATTTTAGAGGGTTACTTAGTCAACGCCATAAACTTGTCCATCTCTGTTCTCTACAAATACGACGTCGAGAGAAAAAAAACAGAAAAATGTGGGCACCAAGAGACAAGACCACGACTTTAGAAATTAAATGTCAGAGGACCCAAGGTCGAATGCAACCTTGCATAGTCAACACCCTAAACACACAAAATAAAATAAATTTACATACACCTAAACAAAAGGTGGTGAAAATGTAAATGAAAGGTTGAATCCCATGAATGCATAAAAATTATGTTGAAATTAAAGGAAAACGAACCTTCAAATCCAAATGAAACTAAAATAATGTTAGAATCTAAATCCAATTAATTGAAGGGACGATAGAGTAGGTAAAACTTTCTTAGTAGTACATTAAAGAGTTGTGAGGACATCAAAAAATGGAGAGAGATTTGAGCTCTTTAAATTGTTGAAAAGAAGTTATAGTGCATCACCCCATGGGACCAACTTCTTAGAATCGACGGCTCTCGAGGAAAATGATGGTTTAAACTGTGGTTAATTAATGAAAATGAATGAAGTCAAATAGTTCACCTATATTATGATGTTTGTCCACTTCTCACTTAATCATATAACGAATCGGGAGTCTTAGACCAATCATACAAATTGTTGATAAGGGAAATAATTTTGAAACCTCTCAAAATCTTCCCCGCAAAGTAGTAGGAACACATACACGTTATAATGCACACGTGGTTTTACATGAGCATGTTTTTAGAATCCTGTACACTTTTTAATCGATTTCATGTTTTTATCCACTTTCTTGTCACCCATCTCCGTGCACTTACCCTCAAGACACTTGTCTACCAATAAGGTTTTGATTCGTCTCAAGTTACTTTTTGAAATCTCTTCCTTAATATTAGAAATGTTGAGGAAATTTTTAGGATTGTGAGGTCCCAGTGTCTCAATTAGATGCACTGTTAACTTTAGAAGATATATCTTCATTTCATTCCTCAATACATTTGTACACAAGTTGACGTCCATAACCAAGAAAAGTTGAGGTCAATAAATGTATCACTTGCATGTGATAATGTTGTGTACAAGATAAAATGCCAAAATTGAAGTGGTGATGCCCATTTATAAGATAAACTTCTTCTCTATAAGGGATGAAAGGTAATGCTATAGGTAATTTGTGGGAGGAATTCGCGCTTTGGAATGTTGAAATAGGCAAGTTCATTTTATTGTCTCTAAAGCTAACAAAAATCCCTAAATTAACAACATTTGTGCTTGGTGAATTAAAAAAAAAAATTTCCCACCAGGGGATGTCAATTGGCCATATCATGTACCCATCTTGCATGTTTCCCATGGCATTCACATGCAAATTCTCATAAAAATGGCTTGGCCTTAGACAATTCTGATCACAAGGCCCAACAAAGTGTAGAAAACAACCATTATCATTGGCAACATAAATCGTTAAGGTCTTAATTTTATTGTTAACTCCAAAATTTGTTTATTCCATCGCCCTCACATAGCACTACCTTTCTCTTTCTAACACTACACCAAAAATATAGATTTACATACCTTTATGCAAATCAAGAAGATGAAGATGATCACTTGCATTCTTTCATTTAATTTTCCAAACCATTGTAATTTCTTATACTCCTCATTGCAATCTCTATTAATATTGTTAATTTATTATCATTCCATAGTATATCTACTTTTCCGAATCTTTACATCTTGAGACCACTCTTTTTCCTTTCATTTGCCACTCTTTGGTTTGCATTCTTATCTTCCTCTATCGACATCAATGGAAGGGTGCGACTCCTAGTTATCCTTCAACCCAAAAAAGTTCACACATTCAAAGGAGGAAGATGCATGTAAAAAAGAGAAGGAAATTGACTGCTAAAAGAATAAGCAAAAGGAAGGGCAGTGGTAGACACGCGCCCTTGGAATAAATGTAACGTGTTCAAGTGGCTCTTAATCTTCGTGTGTTGGAAGGTGGCGCGTGGATCCCATAAAAATCTTTTCTACTTAGAAGAGCAAGTTAGGTAATATTCGGCGAACATCTCTTCCGTGCAATGCATTCAACCAACCATCCATCCGAACGAGTTTTATCGTGTAAAGGATTAAACTGTGTGAGAAAGCGTGACCGATTCATTTGACGCATACCTACATTGAATTGTCAACACCGTTGCCCTCGCTCCCCGTTTTTGACGCAGCATCCATCCATTTAAAACGTCAACGGAGGAGGAACGCCGCTTCAACTGCCCCTTCACCACCGTCTAAAAGTGCCTTCTACATTCAACGGGAAAAGTAAACGGAATTATCCAAATACCCACGCGCTTCATAAGTACGTATTCAAAGGCGTGACTCGGGCTGATCCACCGTTACCGTCCTTCACCCACATTCATTGCTTCTCGTCAATCTTTTCAAAGGTGCGCGTGGTAAATTAAAATACCCTCTTTCCTTCGTGTCTCCCGGAAGTAAGAAGGTAAGTGGTTCCAACTTCCGAGGTCTTTATAAGCAACTCCCTGCTCTGTTCTGCCCATCCGACTTTGTGGAGAATTGAAAAGAAAAATATAAAAACACTGGCAATGGAAATGAAAAGCGAGGTACGCTGCCCAAAGGAATGGATAAGGGGCGCCATTATTGGAGCTGGGGCGTTTGGGACTGTTAGCCTTGCCATTGACAAGTCTAACGGCACCCTCTTCGCAGTAAAGTCCATGGCATCCACCTCAATTTCTTATTTAGAAAATGAGTACAGCATTCTCAGCTCCTGGATTCTCCTTACATTGTGCGATGCCTGGGGAAGGATTACAGCATTGAAAATGGCGTGGACACCTGTCACTTGATGATGGAATACATGTCTGGTGGCTCCGTGGCGGGCCTTCTGAGTAAGTTTGGGGGCAGTTGGACGAATCCGTGATCAGGGTTTACACTCGTGGTATTCTCCGCGGATTAGATTACCTCCACAGGCAGGGGATTGTGCATTGCGATGTCAAGAGCAACAACGTGCTTGTCGGAGCCGGTGGCGTGGTCAAGCTTGGCGACTTTGGATCTGCTAAGAAGATGGAGGAGAAGGGATTAAGTCTTAAAGATTTAAGAGGTACGCCACTGTGGATGGCTCCTGAAGTAGTGAACCAGGTGGAGCAGGGGCCGCCTTCTGATATTTGGTCTCTGGGTTGCACTGTGGTGGAGATGGCCACGGGCAGGCCACCTTGGAGCAATGTTTCAAACCCCATGGCAGCCATGTTTCGCATCGGTTGCACAGACGAACAGCCAGACTTGCCCATGCTTCTTTCAACTCAAGGCCGGGATTTTCTAGAGAAATGCTTCTGCAGAGATCCGAAGAAGAGGTGGACCGCCGCACAGTTGTTGGACCATCCTTTTCTCAATGAGACCGACTTCTGCTCTGTCGCGGAGGTGAAAAGAGCTCCTGGATCTCCTACCAGCACTTTGGATTTTGGGATGCCTCATTGCGATTCCTCCTGTTCTACTATGTCTCTGACTGTTCCAATTTTGTCGCTGGACATTACAAGCCCTTTTAGGAAAGCTGAAGCAGAGGAGAGAAAAGACTCAGTTAAGAGGCCTTCTTCTAGGGACAGACTCGCGGTTTTGGCTGCAGGCGGTGAGAGACCTGATTGGTGCGCTATTCCCCCGACTGGCCAATGGATTGTTGTGAGATTAAATTCCCCACCATTAAATAGTCTTCTGCCAACTATAGAATGTTCCTCGGAGGAAGAGGCAGAACGCAATTCCAGCTTAATGGAAGACAATGATGCGGAAAATCAACAACTCCCAAATGAAAAATCAACTGCAGAGGATCGACATGAGTGCGAGCCGTCATCAAGGCCAATAACAGACTCTACAATTGTCGATCAGGCTCAAGAATTGTGTAAACATTCCTCTGAGCCTTTTTCTGCCCACAGCAGCTGTGCAGAAATTCATAACATGGCACTGGGAAGAGACATCGTGTGTGTTCCGAGTCTCTCTTGTGTTGTCATGTGTATTAAGCAACCTTGCCCCAAAATGTGTGAAAAGGGCAACTGTTCATTGACTGCACAGCAAACGCCCTTCCTAATTTCATCTCTCAACTAATTCTAATTCATGTCATTTGGCTACAAATTTTGTTTCTCTTGTGTGATGATTTTCTTTGCAAAAATGATTGTTTGTTTGTTAGAATTTTCGATCTGTTTTTTGAACACGGTTCAACTTCTCCAGAACTCGCACCAACGACGAAAATAAATGTGTGGTGAAGAAACACAATATGAGCGGTACAAAGCCGTTGCAATTTTAAAAATCATGATATCGAACAGGAAACTACATATTTTACGTGTTACATTCAAAGTAGGTATAATACTCGTGCAATTGCTTTCTTCATCGACCATGCTGATGACACGCACACACCACACTGTACACATGTTTGCAATTGCATTATTCCCAAATCAAACCTACTTTCAGTAAACCAAATTCGAATCGTCTTTACACACGCCGCCACTCAACTGATTTCCATTCTCTATCGATGAGGTATTTAAACTTTAAAAAAACGAACTGTCGCCACAATTTTGTAACGTGTGATTAATTATGACTTCCAAGTATACAGCAATCAATTGTGATTGAAATGTTAAAGGGGAATCTCAGGGTTCAAAATTGAGCCCGTCACAGCCCTTCCCAAGGCCTCAAACCCGTCAGAAAAGGGCAAGTAAAAATTACGTGTAAAAAAAATCAAAATGTAAAAATCATTTGACAATACAAAAGGGCAAGTTACTTTTACAACTGTCAAAAGAAGGGCTATGGTGAAAAAATGCCTGTCAAAAATTTGTGTGAAATTATTATGTCTTAAGAAATATTTTTGATTAATTTTACAAACAATAGTCACCTCCAGCTTTCCAGACTCTGCGTATGACTCGTAGATACATTAGATAAGTCGTAATACTTGAAATTACCAAAAAAAAATATAACAAATATACTACCACTATAATACTATTAAGCTCAAATTCCAAGTTACTAGCAAGTTTTTGATGTCAGCTACACAAATACTTGAGCACAAATACATAAAAAAGCAAAGATTTATTATTACTGTTTATGTTCTGGCCTTTTCTTGGGATTCATTCAAACGAAATATCTACCACTTTCTACTTTTTCTATTTTTTTGTTGCAGGAGCCACCTTGAGAAACATAAAACAAAGCTACGATCAACTTGCACACAAATATTTGTGCACTTGGGAGACTACACAACATGATTTGGAATAGATCCACTATGTAGACTAACCACTAGTTTGGATATGGGATGAGATGGATATCTGAGGTGGGGGAAAAGTGTGGAGAAAAGTGTTGAATTAATCTCAAAGAGTGACTTCAATTTGTGAATCATAATGTAGGGTGCCAAGAAAGCTCTATTGGAGCCATGTTGGTTCCAAAGGGTGGGATGAGCTCATAATGGTCTTGATCCAGATTTCCTATATCAATTTGAGCTCGACATGTAGACAAACTATGGGCCAAGATGATTGGATTAGCTCTATTTGTATGAAATGGAGAAGGATATAGGGAAAATGTAGATGGGGCTTGCTTTAAAGAAAAAAAAAAGTTGAGACGCATAAGGAGCTCACCCATTATGACCCTTGCAAATAAGAACTAAGCTAAGTGTCAAGTTGCTTCCTAATGCAAAGGTTAATTGGACCCATTCAATATGGAAGAATGCAGAGAAGATGAGAGGAGATCATTTTAGAGGAGGAGAATACGTAGAGATAATCTTCTTCATCCATTGAAAAAAACCCTCTAATTCATCATTGGTATCTTCTCTCTAACTATTGTTCAATAGTAGTGATGTGGAGGCCAACAAGAATTTTATATTCGTTGTTGTGCTCAAGACAATTTTGCTAAACTCTATGCCTGAGGAGTTGAGGAAGAGGCTTGTGAATAGATTTAGGGAGGATTACAAAGGGTGTGTGTGTTGAATGGAGTATTCTAATTTGGTAAAACATCATTTCTATGTAGTATATTTGAATGCATATTGTGCATGAGGTGAAACTCTTGGATTGGAAATCTAACTAAGAATATTAGATGTATATATTGGTGACATAGTTAGTGTGGGTGTTTCAATGTATAGATGCACATTTTCTTTAATTTATTTAGAAGATGTATTCAATTCAATGCATTTTACTAGTTAAAATTTACATGTGTGTTATTTTAGTGTTTAAAATATGAATGGTTTTTTTTATTGAAGGGGTAAGAATCCAAATTGGTTTTATTTTTAGGACTAAACTCCAAGTAGAAGTTAAAGTTATTTATTTTACTATTTACAAGTTTTCTTAATGATTTTGATAAGAGATCCTAGTGTAGTTTGATTGTATTGATGTGTTTAGTGATTTGTGTGTCTTCTTATCTCATTTCAATTGTTTGTTTATGTATTTATTTATTAATTTTATTTAATGCTTATTTTAGTTATGATGATTTTTAGAAATTATAATATTACAAATTTGGGATTTATTTACATCAAAATTTGATTATTTTACCAGTTTAAATGTGGCTTAATTTACATCATTATGATAGAGGGGTCATTGTGTTTGGATTATCAATTTTCCTTTTTATTTAAGATGCTTATCAACCGGTGATTTTGAAAAGAAAAAAATATTGTTAAAAAAATTATTCTTAATTTTTATGATGTGTGTACTTGATTTATTCTTGTCATATGAAGTGTAAAATATTCGTGCTACTTTTTCATCATCAAGGGTCATCCAATACTTGCCCTTCAAAATAAAATCAGACCAACCCTTCAAATTTGATCCTGAAGGGGATGTGTCAAAGATTATATGATGTAATAATTGATACCTAATTGTTCCCGAGATCAATTGCAAATCCAATATAAATTGAAGTTAAGGGATCATGAAGCCAAGCCAAGTCAAGTGTAAAAGAGAGACAAGTCACTCACTTTATAGGGGTTTGAGGAGGAGAACAAGACAAGAAAGATGAAAAATGGTGCAATTAGAGATAGGAGGAGGAACGCATGACCCTTTTATGGGACCTCCTATTCTAAATGATAAGCTCTCTAAAATCATTTAGGAGAGATAGGGTGGCCTTTCCATGGTTTATAAAGGGTTATTATTTTCAACATAGGTAGAACAACAATTTTTAACATACTAACTTTGACAAGTTGGTCTAGTTTTATATTTTTTTAATTTTTGAGAGGTGAGAAATTTGGAAAGATATTTTGACATATATCTAGAAGGTATGATTAAAATATTTCCATATCAAGGAGAACATCTTTTGGGGTAGTGCATGGATACAATGAAATAAGTAATAACACTAGTCAACTTAATAAAAATTAATATCTAGCTTAAGAATAACATTGTACTACATCTTTTTTTTAGTCATATGTAGGGGTCACACAATTAGTGCCCGAACTAATCCGTATTTCTAGGGCATCCACAATTGTCCCTTTACATATATAAACATATAAACCCCACTATATCACAATCATTATGCATAAGGGTGACACCATAATGAAAGTGGCCTTCACATGATGATTGATTGGTTTTATGATGAATATGTTTGTTTGGTCTACCTTCCCCTCATCCGGGCCTAGACCATGGACAAAGTGTGTTGTGATTTAAACTATATTTTATTGGTAAAAATTTTGGTAGCCGTAGAGAATGACAGGTTGAAAATTTAGAAAATCGTATAATTTTTTTAAATAGTCATCTACAAATATATATAAAATATGTGAAAATATACAACTTATTTGTATTTTGTAAAGAAAACATAAAAATATGTAAAATTTTATTTAGAATTTACACTCCTTCACATGACTAGATCGTCAACAAATTTTGATTTCAAAGACACATATAATTTGAAATTCCATGCCTACCCTCACCTCCTCTATAATATCATAATAACTATTGTAAATCAAATATATCTCTTTAATACATTCTAAAATTATTTTGTGACCTAAAAAATCTTCATTCACATACAACACAAACCAAAAAAAAAAAAAAAAAAACCAAAAAAATCCTCACTTTCTTACAACTTATCTAACCTTAAAGAATTCAAACCTTATGTAAAACCAACATTCCCCAAGTGATACTTCACCTCCGAATAATAATGTTGACACGCTCCATTATCACAAACATAAAAGTTCTAGAAAGAGATTATTATTCATAAAAAACGGTTAGATACAATGATGAAGAAACCATTCAAATTTTAAAAATATATATTTAAAGAATGTTTTATTCAAACAAATTAGAAGATAGAATCGGAAATATCGTGTGAAACTCGAACCTTTTTGCACCTTTCCTACATAGACACGTGTTTTCCGAACACAATAAGAAGTTGTGAAATAAATTCGTGTTTCCAAATAGTTGGCATGAGAACATTGATTAATTAATTGTTTGCATTCTTCTCGCATCTATTTCGGTGACGTTTTGTATTTTTAAATATAAATGTAGTGACTTCAACCGAGACACGCTTCACCGCACTTACAACCTAACTAAATGAGTATGGACGTCAATTTTAAAAGTATTTTGTGATATTTATTGATCATTAATCGTTACATTTTATTAATATTCAAGGAGATTGAACCATAGGAATATAAATTTGGTGGATTACCTATAAGAATACACATTTGTGTTGAAGCATGTGAGTGGAAAATTAAAAAGAAAGATGATGCACTTAATAGGCATAGTTGTCTATGGATAAAGATTAGTGTGAAGCTTGTGGGTTTTGAATCTATGATGGATTTGTATGCATAAGATGAAATTTTTTATGAGGATGAGAAGTGTGTGCAATACCTCCATCCATTTAAAATGTCAACGGAGCGTTCGCCCAGAACGCCGCTTCAACATCACCCCTTCACCACTTTGCCTAAAAGTGCCTTTTACATTCAACGGGAAAAGTAAACGGAATTATCCAAATACGCACGCGCTTCATAAGTACGTATTCAAAGGCGTCACTCGGGCTGATCCACCGCTACCGTTCTTCACCCACATTCATTGCTTCTCGTCGATCTTTTCAAAGGTGCGCGTGATAAATTAAAATACCCTCTTTCCTTTGTGTCTCCACGGAAGTCGGAAGGTAAGTGTTTCCGAGGTCTTTATAAGCAACTCCCCTCTGCTTACGCCCATCCGACTTTGTGGAGAATTGAAAAGAAAATATAAAAACACAATTGGCAATGGAAATGAAAAGCGAGGTACGCTGCCCAAAGGAATGGATAAGGGGCGCCATTATTGAGTAGGCGTTTGGGATCATGTAGCCTTGCCATTGACAAGTCTAACGGCACCCTCTTCGCAAAGAAAGTCCATGGCATCCACCTCAATTTCTTATTTAGAAAATGAGTACGGATTCTCGGCTCCTGGATTCTCCTTACATTGTGCGATGCAGGGGAAGGATTACAACATTGAAAATGGCGTGGACACTGTAACTTGATGATGGAATACATGTCCGTGGCTCAGTGGCGGGCCTTCCGAGTAAGTTTGGGGGCGGTTGGGCGAATCCGTGATCGGGGTTTACACTCGTGGTATTCTCCGCGATTAGATTACCTCCACAGGGCGGGGATTGTGCATTGCGATGTCAAGAGCAACAACGTGCTTTGTCGGAGCCGGTGGCGTGGTCAAGCTTGGCGACTTTGGATCTGCTTAGAAGATGGAGGAGAAGGGATTAAGTCTTAAAGATTTAAGAGGTACGCCACCGTGGATGGCTCTCGAAGTAGTGAACCGGGTGGAGCAGGGCCTCGCTTCGATATTTGGTCTCTGGGTTGCACTTTGTGGTGGAGATGGCCACGGCGAGCCACCTTGGAGCAATGTTTCAAACCCCATGCTGCAGCCATGTTTCGCATCGGTTGCACGCAGACGAACAACCAGACTTGCCCATGCTTCTTTCAACTCAAGGCCGGGATTTTCTAGAGAAATGCTTCTACAGAGATCCGAAGAAGAGGTGGACCGCCGCACGCTTGTTGGACCATCCTTTTCTCAATGAGACCGACTTACGCTCTGTCGCGGAGGTGAAAAGAGCTCCGGATCTCCTACCAAGACTTTGGATTTTGGGATGCCTCATTGCGATTCCTCTGTTCTACTATGTCTCTGATTGTTCCAATTTTGTCATTTGGACATTACAAGCCCTTTTAGGAAAGGTGAAGCAGAGGAGAGAAAAGACTCGGTTAAGAGGCCTTCTTCTAGGGACAGACTCGCGGTTTTGGGCCGAGCGGTGAGAGACCCGATTGAGTGCGCTACCTTTTCGCTTGCCTTAGAGGATCAAGTTACTCCAAGTGAACCTTTCTCAACACCCAACTTCACAAATGCCCAAGTGAACAACACCTTCACGCTGCCCATACAAGAAGACCACTCACCGAATACCACGGCTGCCCATACAACCGCCGGAGCTCTTAATATGTCTTCTTAGTCCACTTGAGGGAATGCACAACTCACGCCTCCAAGACTCATCACTGACCCAGCTTCATGCCGCTGGCCGGCTCTCTGTCGAACATCCCACTGTTCTGCACAAGGCCACTGAGGAGCATCACATGCACTCTATTCTGCATCCATCCATGAGTTCTGCCTCGAGCCGCCGCACGCCGCACCTACGCGCAGACCGACGGGGAAGTCCTCCTCAGAGTCCTTCCCGGGTGTGAGCCTCTACTCACCCCGACTTGCTGACCTCTGTCACCCAAGTCCAACGCACCAAGGATCCCTGCTGGGAGCACTGCTAGCTCGCCATCCTGGTAGACCGCATCACATGCGGTGAGGTACTCTTTCTTCCTCGGCTCGATCCATCCTCCGATCTCGCCCCGATGCCATGGCCACCGACATCGGCGTGCCTACTTTTTCGAGACACCCGTCAAGCCTGCACCGCATTGACTTCACAAGTCTTCTCGCCTTCGTTGTCACCACCACACCGCAACGGTATCCATGATGTCCTTGACTCAGCCCACCATGTCGCGCATCACCATGTGAACTATCCTCTGTCCACTTCACTGAGTCTCAGCCTCTGTTCTACCGCACCCACTCCGCATCCGCGCTTCCGGCGCACTCCGATACATCTATGTGAGCACTCGACTCATCTCGCGCTGCTTTTAACCTCTCGCAGGCCGAGGAGCTCGCCACACTTGGCTCGCCAAGCGCCCGAGTTACTTCTCCTCCGCTTTCGACCTCCGAATCCCGGCCTCACTCCATCACGCCTCTTGGCTGCTTTCCCACATGAACTCGCTTCTAAGGACGCTGCCACCTTAAAGGTCTCCCAAGTCCACTCACACTTAACACCGGAGTCCCACCGCTGATCCACGATGCACATCACCGCATGGACATACTCCGCAAGGGTAGAGTATATCTCCAAGGTCTCGCCGAACACCCCATCCTCTCGAATGTCCAGGTCCGCACCAAGTGTTCCACACTCCACTTGGTGGGGCTGTGAGTTCCCACCGTTGGTCTCATATTGTCCGCCATGCTCACCTGGCTCTTTAGGCATGCGCTGCACTCTCAACGCAAGGCCTCTATCGTACAAGGTCTTCATGCTTCAAACCAACTCCCGCTCTGCCACTGCATCGCCCACATGAGTTGCCCAGCTCGCTCCGCGTACACTGGGTAAGTTCTTCGCTCCAAGACACCTTGCACTGTTCCTAAGTGCAACCAACTTAACTCACCAACCCGCCTCGGCTAAACCTTGATTCTGAGACATCCTTGGGCTCGTAGCATGGTCCTTTCATATTCCCCATGCACAACTCTTACTCACTCCATAGCCCTCAAGAGTTGCATTGGTGCGCCACCGGGAACTTCCCGGGAGGTCACCCATTTATGCCCTGCGCGCTTAACTCGCCCAACTGGAGTTATATTGATGTGACACCGGGAAGTTCCCGGGAGGTCACCCATTTTCAGCCTGCGCGCTTAACTCGCCCAACTCGCCTGTGATCTTCTCACAAGACATGCATGCGAGGTCGCAACCCCAACCCATGCTCGCCAACTGCTTGCTTCTACGGGATCCATTCTCGAACCCCCTGATAGCGCCGTGCACTACTCCTCTCGCGGATGGGGTCTCGCCATCCTGGGAGGCGGCGCTGCCCAGTGAGCATGGAGACGCACTCTTATATTCTCCCCACTTAAAGTGGCGACGCCCACGGCGCCGATGCTAGACTTCGCAAGCTTACGCAAAGGATGCAAGTGTTCGCAACACTTGGACAAAATGTAATGCACTACTCACATGCAAATACACACGAACACTTCTGGCCATCGCCGACATAACACAACTCGCCTCTTCAACATCTCGCCGTGCTAACTCCCGTGTTTCTGACAAAAAGTGCCAACTCTCAACACTTCGCACCGTAGCTCCTTCCTCTCGAAACTACACTTCACCAAACATCCAACACAATGTCTCGATGGGATACCCTTCGCAATTCCCACAACCTCTTAGGAATTCTGCATGATGTACAAGCTGCCCTGCCAAGCTCTGAGCCCTTCTTGCACAACATTCACTGCATAACCGAGAACCGCCAACCTCCATGCCGATTGACGAACCACTGCAAGGTTTCACTGCTGCTGAAACTGGTCACACCACGCTTCCACACGCAACACATGATATTCTCCAACTGATCCAGGGGCCTAACTTCACCGCAAATGCTGCCCTTGTTCAGCACTTCTACCAACACCAAACCACCACTGTGACTCTGATGCTGATCTTCTGGCAAACTCTTCACCAGGAATACCTCATTTCACTGCAACTTGACTGATCTACTCACCACCGCTTTCAACCAACCAGCACTTCCGAACGCGCAACTCTTGCTTCACTCCGGAATGTAGCCACTGCCACCGTTGCCAACCTGAAATACCGAGGTTTCGCAAAATTCACCACCGTGATTCTGCCAAGGGAGAGCCACTTTTTCCACTTCATGGCTCGAGTATCAACTTGATATCACTTCACAGATACTGCAATTCAGCCATCCACAATGTACAAGTCCCGTCTACAACTTCTGGGGAGTCGTCGCGCTTACTCAAGGCTTTCACACCTACCGAAGCTTTTCGAGTCACTCGCCACCGCACTGACTCTACCAAGTGTTATCCCTTCACCCAAACTGCTAGGAGTAAGTTCTGCACCAGCCTCCACATGAACTGCCCACTGAAGTGGCTTACCCAGTCCGTCCTGTATGCTTCCCTGTCGCCTCCTCTACAACTGAGATCTGTTCAAAACACTGGCCTTCTTCTCCCACAAAGTCTCTAGCAACCTGCACTGGCTTACTTGCATTGCACAAGCGCCAACTCTTGACACCTGCACGGGTCTACAACACCCTGATCACTGAACGCCATGCGGACCACCGTCGCAACTGCATGACTCCTTTCTCATCAACCCTCTGGTCTACAGCTGAGAAAGTTCACTGTCTTTCATTCATTCCACTGTGACATCAATAAAGCTCCACTGAGCCCTGATACTCCGCTGGATCACTCTGATCTGATGCTGCCCAGGCCCACACCAGTCTTCTTCTTAACTGGAACAACACTGCTCCACTTGATCCAGTCGTGTTGGTGTCCCGCCTTCCGATCGCCAACACCGTTGATTGCCAATCTTCACAAGACCCGCCTGATCCGATTCGTCCAACAACCAACTCCCTCAAACATGCACGACCCTGCATAGCCGCACATAAGGTTAGGCATTTCAATCTGACGCCGCTTCACAAGCACACACCAGTCTACTTCTGCTCCGCCCAACCGCGTTGGTGTCCCGCCCATCCGATCACCAACGATGTTGATTGCGTTGGCTCCCTAGTCTGCCACCCTGTTCTTCAATCAACATCCCACACCGCTGCATAAAGTGCTCTAGGTATCAAAGAGAGCATCACTTCAAATGCACTGACACCAGTTGATCACTCTGAGTATCAAGTACAACAATAACTCAACGGCACTGATACAAGCTGACACGCTACGCATCAGGCACACTTTACTCTCTCGCTTGATGAAGCTCTGATACCAGCTCTCACGCTGAGTATCAGGAAGGGCAATTCCCGTTCAAAGCTCTGATACCAGCTGTCACGGGCTAGCTTTAAAGCGGAATAAACTAGCCAACGTGCGGCACTGAGACACTACCTTTTTCGCTTGCCTTAGAGGATCAAGTTACTCCAGTAGTCCCAGACTACGCCTTTCTCCGTCTTCTGCCACCACCCATTCCCCAACTGCATCTGCAACATGCACAAGTGAACCTTTCCAACACCCTTCACAGCTGCCCATACAACTGCTCCAGAAGACCACTCGCCGAATACCACGGCTGCCCATACAACCGCCGGGAGCTCTTAATATGTCTTCTTAGTCCACTTGAGGGAATGCACAACTCACGCCTCCAAGACTCATCACTGACCCAGCTTCATGCCGCTGGCCGGCTCTCTGTCGAACATCCCACTGTTCTGCACAAGGCCACTGAGGAGCATCACATGCACCTATCTGTCATCCATCCATGAGTCTGCCTGAGTTGCCGCGCCGGTCACCTACGCGTGCACCGACGGGGGAAGTCCTCCTCTGAGTCCTTCCCGGGTGTGAGCCTCTACTCACCCCGACTTGCTGACCTCTGTCACCCAAGTCCAACGCACCAAGGATCCCTGCTGGGAGCACTGCTAGCTCGCCATCCTGGTAGACCGCATCACATGCGGGTGAGGTACTCTGCTTCCCTCGGCTCGATCCATCCTCTGATCTCGCCCGATGCCATGGCCACCGACATCGGCGTGCCTACTCTTCGAGACACCCGTCTCAAGGCCTGCACTGCATTGACTTCACAAGTCTTCGCCTTCGCTTGTCACCACCACACCGCAACGGTATCCATGATGTCCTCGACTCACCCACCATGTCGCGCATCACCATGTGAACCATCCTCTCGCCCACTTCACCGAGTCTCACCCTCTTCCGCACCCACTCCGCATCCGCGCTTCCGGCGCACTCCGATACATCTATGTGAGCACTCGACTCATCTCGCGCTGCTTTTAACCTCTCGCAGGCCGAGGAGCTCGCCACACTTGCTCGCCGCGGCCCGAGTTACTTCTCCTCCGCTTTCGACCTCCGAATCCCGGGCCTCACTCCATCACGCCTCTTGCTGCTTCCCATGAACTCTCTCGCTTCTAAGGACGCTGCCACCTTAAAGGTCTCCCAAGTCCACTGTCACTTAACACCGGAGTCCCACCGCTGATCCACGATGCACATCACCGCATGGACATACTCCGCAAGGGTAGAGTATATCTCCAAGGTCTCGCCGAACACCCCATCCTCTCGAATGTCCAAGCACCAAGTGTTCCACACTCCACTTGGTGGGGCTGTGAGTTCCCACCGTTGGTCTCAGATTGTCCGCCATGCTCACTTGGCTCTTTAGGCATGCGCCGCACTCTCAACGCAAGGCCTCTATCGCATAAGGTCTTCATGCTTCAAACCAACTCCCGCTCGCCACCGCACGCCCACATGAGTTGCCCACTCGCCCCGCGTACACCGGGTAAGTTCTTCGCTCCAAGACACTCGCACCGCTCCTAAGTGCAACCAACTTAACTCACCAACCCGCCTCGCTAAACCTTGATTCTCGAGACATCCTTGGGCTCATAGCATGGTCCTTTCATATTCCCCTATGCACAACTCTTACTCACTCCATAGCCCTCAAGAGTCAGCGTTGGTGCGCCACCGGAACTTCCCGGAGGTCACCCATTTATGCCCTGCGCGCTTAACTCGCCCAACTGGAGTTATATTGATGTGACACCGGGAAGTTCCCGGGAGGTCACCCATTTTCAGCCTGCGCGCTTAACTCGCCCAACTCGCCTAGATCTTCTCACAAGACATGCATGCGAGGTCGCAACCCCAACCCATGCCTCAAGCCAACCGCTTGCCTCGGCGGGATCCATTCCGATGGCGCCTGGACTACCTGCGCGGATGGGGTCTGCCATCTCGTCGCTCTGTGAGCATGGAGACGCACCCTTTATATTCATAACATGGCACCGGAAGAGACATGGGGTGTTCCGCCCTCTTGGGTTGCATGTGTATTAAGCAACCTTGCCCCAAAATGTGTGAGAAAGGTTTCTTCATCGACAATTAAACTTTCTTATCGACGTTTACACGTACACACCACACTTGTACACACGCTTTTCCGCCTCAACCATCTCCATTCTCTATCAATGCTAATCTCCATTCTCTATTTAAACTTTTAAAAAAATCTAATCTGCCGCCACAATTTTGTAACGTGTGATTAATTATGACTTCAAGTATCAACAATCAATTGTGATTGAAATGTTAAAGGGGATGTGTCAAAGATTATATGATGTAAAATGATGTAAGTTCGATGATCTTCAATAATTGATACCTAATTGTTTCCAAGATCAATTACAAATACAATATAAATCGAAGTCAAGGATCATGAAGCCAAGCCAAGTCAAGTGTAAAAGAGAGATAAGTCACTTATTTTATAGGAGTTTGAGGAGGAGAACAAGACAAGAAAGATGAAAAATGGTGTAATTAGAGATAGAAGGAGGAACGCGGGACCCTTTTATGGGATCTCCTATTCTAAATGATAAGCTCTCTAAAATCGTTTAGGAGAGATAGAGTGGCCTTTCCATAGTTTATAAAGGGCTGATTATTTTCAACATAGGTAGAACAACAACAATTTTTAACATACTAACTTTGACAAGTTGGTCTACTTTTATAATTTTTTTAATTTTTGAGACTTGGGAAATATGGAAAGATATTTTGACATATATCTAGAAGGTATGATTAAAATATTTTCCATATCAAGGAGAAAACATGGAGAAAATCTTTTGGGGTAGTGCATGGATCAATGAAATAAGTAATAACACTAGTCAACTTAATAAAAATTAATATCTAGCTTAAGAATAACATTGTAATACATCTTTATTTTAGTCATATGTAGGGGTCACACAATTAGTGCCCGAACTTATCCGTATTTCTAGGGCATCCACAATTGTCCCTTTACATATATAAACATATAAACCCCACTATATCACAATTATTAAGCATAAGGGTGACACCATAATGAAAGTGGCCTTCACACGATGATTGATTGGTTTTATGATGAGTATGTTTGTTTGGTCTACCTTCCCCTCATCCAGTGCCTAGACCATGGACGCTTTGTTGTGATTTAAACTATATTTTACTTGGTAAAAATTTAGGACGTTGTAGAGAATGACGGGTTGAAAATTTAGAAAATCGTATAATTTTTTAAATAGTCATCTACAAATATATATATAAAATATGTGAAAATATACAACTTATTTGTATTTTGTAAAGAAAACATAAAAATATGTAAAATTTTATTTAGAATTTACAACACCTTCACATGACTAGACCGTCAACAAATTTTGATTTCACACGAGACACATATAATTTGAAATTCCACGCCTACCCTCACCTCCTCTATAATATAATAATTAGTGCAAATCAAATATATCTCTTTAATACATTCTAAAATTATTTTGTGACCTACAAAAATCTTCATTCACTCACAACACAAACCAAAAAAAAACAACCAAAAAAACCTCACTTTCTTACAACTTTATCTAACCTTAAAGAATTCCCAAACCTCCGAATAATAATGTTGAAACGTTCCATTATCACAAACATAAAAGTTCTAGAAAGAGATTATTATTCATAAAAACGGTTAGATACAATGATGAAGAAACCATTCAAATTTTAAAAATATATATCTTTAAAGAAAATTTTATACTAACAAATTAGAAGATAGAATCGGGAAATATCGTGTGAAACGAACCTTTTTGCACCTTTCCTACGTAGACACGTGTTTTCCGAACAAAGTCGTGTTTCAAATCAATGTAATTGTTTGCATTCTTCTCACATCTACTTAGGTATTTAGGTGACGTTTTGTATTTTTAAATATAAATGTGGTCGACTTCAACAGACGATAGCCACCGTATTTACAACCTAACCAAATGAGTATGGACGTCAATTTTTAAAAGTATTTTGTGATATTTATTTTTGTAGTGATGTACATAATTTTCAAATATGACACATTTCATTACTTCTAGAAAGACTAGAGATGCAACGCATATTGCAAATCTTTCCTTCATGGAGATTTTAAGGATGCATGGATTGTTGTCAAGTATATCGTGTGACACAGATACAAAATTTGTTGGTCATTTTTAGCGAACATTGTGGAAACTTTTGGACATTAATTTTCAATTCATTTCATCATACCATTCTTAGTATGAAGGACAAAAGAAAAAAATTAAACAAAATCTTTGGACATTTTCTCATGTGTTTGGTCAAAGACAAGCTATGCATATTGGATTTAGATATAGCATAGGCATAATTTTCTTATAACAATTTAGTAAACATGAGGGTAAGGAAGACAACATTTGAAATTGTGTGTGTAATGAATTCTTATGGAGTTGTAGAATTGACAGATTTTTCACACAATGAAGAGAAGAGTGATGAAACGGGGGATTTACATTGCATATGAAATTATTGCAGCAACAAGTGCATAATCAATCATCAAAGATGAATGTGTAATATAAACAACATGCAACTGAGAAAAGGAGAAAAATTAAATATCAAATTGGAGAAATGGTCTTAGCACATTTTTTGAAATAAATATTTCCTAAGCGGACATACAATAAGCTTAAGTGGAAGAAGATAGGGCCATGCAGAATCATAAGGAAGTTTTCATCGAATGCTTACGAGATTGATTTTCCTATAGGCATTGATATCTATAATATCTTTAATGTGGCAGTTATGTATCCATACCACAAATGCCAAGAAATTACTAAAGATTCAAAATTGGAAGATGGCAGATTAGATTGGAGAGTACACATACCCGACAAAGTGCGTAACGAAGAAGAAAGTGTTATTGACACTTGAATATAAAGAAGACACACGGGAAGGAGTATAAGAATTATTTGTTCTAGTGGAACAGAAAGGATAGTGAAGACACATCTTGGTTGGGTTTTACATATTCCATGAAGCATGGCATTCGAGGGTCCTTGAGTAAGAGCTCAAGTTTTCAAAAATACCCAAACTATATGATGCAAGAGTGTCCATGTTCATAGGTAATCATGTATCAAAAAAAACAATTAAATTTAGTTTTTGATTGCATTATTTCATGCATTTTGTGTTTTTGTTTAAGCCCACATAGTAATGTTGCATCATGTTCATTGCACAAGTCCTTTGTGTAATGTTTGATCTTTCAAGTGCACCATTTTCCTACGTAATGTTTGGTATTTTGTGTAATTGTGTCAATGTGTGACATTACCAAAGGTCAATCATGTTCGAGAACCACAAATCTACTGATTGTGTTCTCAAGAATATGTTTGTTTCCCAATCCGTAGAACATTATGAACCTATTTTGGAAGTCAGTAGAGCACTTCAAGGTTTTTTTGAATCAAAAATCATTTATAATTTTGTGTTTGAAGGCGCAAGTTTTGGAAATGGCAATTGGTTGTGTTTTGGGACTTTTATGGGGCCTTTGTACTTTGCATTTGAATTTTGTAACTTTAGGAGTCTTAAAGTGTGACATTTGATGGCTTTATAAGCAAAGCCATATTTCCTTTAGAAAGAATAGTCTTAGAACTCAATATTGTTGTGAATTAAGTAACTTAGTGTTTTCTTTTAAGAGAAGAGTGTGGATGCAAGCTTAATGCTATGAAAAATGAGTTTGGTGATTAAATGGTGGGGTGTTGTAACAATATTATTCAGTAATCACGTGGTGACAAAAAGAAGAATGATTTTGTGATGTATGATTGAATCGTTATTGATCGGTTAATGTGTGTTGTTACTATGGGTATATGAATTAAATTTGTGCTTTTTTGGTATGTTAAATATGTGTTCATGTGATCTTTCTACCTATGTGTAATTTCAATTCTATTTCTTTTATTTTCCCATTCACATTCTTAGGGATGCGAAGTGTAAGGATGCTCTTCTTTGGGCTCCCATCTTGTTTGCGTCCCGTGTTGTTGAGTTGTGGGGATCAATTACTTTGGATTAGCATGCAATATGAAACTTGCTGGAAAACACAAGAATCGAAATCGGTTATGGAGGATAAGCATCAGTCACCTATGACCGGCATCAGTCAGGCAAGGAAGAACCGGCATTGGTTAGGGCTAACCGCATTGGTTACCAATGTGTGGGTGTTTTAATTAACTCGTGAGAATTAGATCTATTTTTAGTATTAAAGCAAATCTATTGATTGTAATTGCATGGCTAAGTGCCCTAAGTTTGTATATGCCTATATAAGCATGAAAGTTAGGGTTTAGAAGTAAGAATTAAGAAGAACTTGCAAAAGTTGATGATTATTGTGAGAATAATTGTGAGAGAGAGAATTCTTGGTGAAGAAGCAAAAGCTTGAGAGAAAGAAAGTATTGTACATCCCAGAGGTGTGGAAGATTGTAAATCTTCATTGTATATCTTATGAAAGCTTTGGATAATATATTGGTTTGTTTCTTGGTGGGTGTAGCCCACACTTGGCGAACCACGTTAAATATGGTGTTGATTTATATCTCTTGTTTTGTATATTTCTTCTAGTATAATATCCACTTTTATTTGCATGTATGCTTAGATCTGATATATTATCTATACAAACGGTGTGCTAACCCCAACAAATGGTGTCGAGCTTTGTTTGAGGGTTTTTGTGTTGACAAATTTACTCACAGAGGGTTTTTGATTGAGCGGGAGCTACAACAATGGCGGAAGAAAATAAATACAAGGTAGAGAAGTTTGACGGCTGAAATTATCAATTATGAAAATGTAGATTGAGTATTATCTCAGTATCAAAGAGATTTGTATTTAAACCGTTAGATGAGAAATATAGACCTACGAAAATGACTGATGAAGAATGGAAGATTCTTGTAAAGACTTTGGGATGTATAAGATTGAGCCCGACAAAGATCCGGTGGCTTCCAATATTACAGTAAGTGACTTCTACGGTAGGGATAATGAAATATCTTGCTAATTTATATGAAAAACCTAGTCCTTCAAATAAAATCTATTTGATGAAGAAACTATTTAGTTCTAAGATGCATGAAGGTGGATCTGTATCTAGTCATTTTAATGATTTCGATCTATTGTAAATGAGTTAAAATTGGTTGATATGTCATTTGATGATGAAGTGAAAGCACTTTTATTCTTATGTTCTTTGCCGATAGTTGTGATAGCCTTGTAATGATCATTAGTAATACAACATTTTTTAATAATATTTTAAAGTTTGATGATGTGGTTAGTATAACCTTGAATGAAGAAATTTGTAGGAAGAGTACGTGATGAATCATCATTTGGGAATGTTTTAAATGTAGAAAGTAGGGCAGACGAGAAGAAGAGATCCAAGAGTAAGAGTAATGGGAAATCAAAGTCAAGGGATAGCAGATCTAAATCCGTAGAAGTAAGGGAATTACTTGTTGGAAATGTGGAAAGAAAGGACATGCAAAGAAACATTATTGGTCAAAGGATAAAGAGAACCAACAACTAGACAACGGTAAAGAAGCTAATTTTGCTTTGCAGAGAGGTAATGCAAGATTATCTTATTCTTTCTTTAGATAATATAATTGAATCACGGGTTTTAGATTCAAGAGCATCTTTCCATGCAACCCCTAATAAGGGTTATTTCATAAATTATGTCCAGGGGCAATTTTGGGTATGTTTATTTGGGTGATGATGAACCTTACATTATTACCGTAAAGGGAAGTTCATCTAAAATTACATAATGGAAACACATGGGTATTGAAAGATGTGAGGCATGTGCCAAGCCTCACGAGGAATCTTATTTCGTAGGGAAACTAGGTGAAGTTGGTTGCATGGTTACATTTACAGAGACTCTTGGAAAGTCACAATGGGGGTTTTTTTGTGGCAAGAGGTAAGAAGGTAGAACGCTATATTTATCTACCTATGTTATTGATTCCTTTTCTCGAATTATTTACTTCAGATTCGATGCACGCACGTGGCATAATCATTTGGGCCATATGAGTTAAAAGGGAATGCAGATCTTAAAGGCTAAGTGTAAGTTACAATATTTGAAAATTTTAGATCTTGATTTATGTGAGCATTGTGTCTTTGGAAAGCAAAAGAGAGTGAGATTTCTCAAAGTTGGGGCAACTAAGAAGGAGCAGAAATTGGAGCTTGTACACTCAAATGTGTGGGGAACAACTCAGGTAGCTTCTCATGGAAGATCCTAGTATTATGTTACTTTCATATATGATGCTACAAGAAAGGTATGGGTATATTGTATTAAATGTAAATCTGATGTTTTTGAGACTTTTAAAAGATGGAAAGCCCTTGTTGAGAATGAATCAAATTCAAAGTTAAAGTGCCTTAGATCTGACAATGGTGGTGAATATTGTAGCAAGACTTTCAATGATTATTGTTTAATGAATAGAATACGTAGAGAAAGAACGGTTCCAAGAACACCACATGAGAATGGTGTTGCAGAAAGAATGAACAAGACAATCATGGAACGTGCTAGAATTATGAGGATACATTCTAGATTTCCATTGTAGTTTTGGGCAGAAGCAATTGATACAATAGTTTATTTGATTAACTATGGGCCTTCAAGTTCATTAGATGGAGGAATACCAGAGGAAGCTTGGACCGAAAAGATGTAGATCTATCTTTTCTTAAATTTTTGGTCCAAAATATTTTATGGATATTGATAAGGAAAATAGGAAAAAGGTTGGATGTAAAATCGAGGAGATGCACTTTCATTGGTTATGGGTTTAGTGATTTTGGATTCCATTTTTAGAATTTAGAGAATTATAAAATTATTAGGAGTCATGACATTGAATGAAATGAAATGAGAATGTGTAAGGATCAAATATTGGTACCCAAGGATGAACCGGTTGAGAAGTTTATGAATGAAAATGAACTCTTGGATTTAATATTAATACCGACATGGTTACACAAGAATGTCGGTGTTGGTTGACCCTTGACCGACATTGATCAAAGAAACCGCATCGGTTACGAGAAGATCTCGTTTGACATCGGTTAGCAGAATCTACATCGGTTACAGGTGACCGACATTGGTCACTGACAGATTTGGATACAAATGTCCAGGAGGTTCATAATGAGCCTCTGGTACCCCAAACTCCTATGAGAAGGTCGAAAGGGTAAGTAAATATCCAAAAATATTTACACCTTCTATTTTATTTATTATTGAGATATAATGGTGAACCAAAGAATTTTGAAGAATCAATGCGGGATGAGAGCCACATCCAAAGGTGGGAGTATAACATGGATGAGGAGATGGAATCCTTGAACAGAACCAAACATGGGATTTTTTTAAGTTACCAACAAAAAGAGGACATTGCAAGAACAAGTGGGTTTATAGGATCAAGGAAGAAGAGGGTGGACAGAAAAGGTACAAGGCAAGGCTTGTAGTAAAGGGATTTACAATTGAAAGCAGTATTGACTTTGGTGAAATATTTTCTCCTGTTGTTAAGATTACTTCTATTCATATTGTATTGATTTTAGTTGCAATACATGATTAAAATTTAGAAAACTAGATGTGAAGATGATTTCCTTAATTGTGATTTGGATGAAGAGGTTTATATGCGGCTCACTTGGGTATGAAGTTAAGGCTAAGGAAAAATTAGTGTGCATGTTGAAAAGGGCCTATATGGGCTCAAACAAGCTCCAAGGTAATGGTACATGAGGTTTGATAGTTTTATGTATGAGCATGGTTACTTGAGATGTGAATCTAACCATTGTGTTTATTTCAAGAAGTTTGAAAATTGGGAGCTATATTATTTTATTATTATATGTGGATGATATGCTTATTGCAGGATCTAGTATGCAGGACATTAGTGAGCTTAAGGGAAAGCTAGCTCACACATTTTCTATGAAGGATTTAGGAGCTGCAAAAATAATCCTTGGCATGCAAATACAAAGAGACGGAAAAACAAGAAGATGTATTTGTCTCGGGAGAGTTGTATCTACAGGGGATATTAGAAAGGTTCAAGATACGTAGAATGCAAAATTTGTTAGTACACCTATGGTTGGACACTTCAAATTGAGAAAATATTAGTATCCATCATCACATGAGGAGGTCAAATATATGACACGAGTGCCATATGCTTCAACAATTGGGAGTCTCATATATGTTATGGTTTTTACCTATTAGACTTTGCATAGGTAATGGGAATTTTGAGTATATATTTGGCCAATCTAGGCAAAGGGCATTGGAAAATAGTCCAATGGATACGCAGGTATTTGAAAGGGACATCTAGCATGTAGTTATGCTATGGAGGTTTGGATATTTCATTATGTGGCTATGTTAATTCGGATAGGTGAGATCCTGGATGGTAGAAGGAGCACTACTGGATATATTTTCACAGTAGGTGGGACGAAAGTTAGCTAGATTTCAAGATTGCAGAAGGTTATGGCTTTGTCTACTATAGAGACAGATTATGTTGCAGTTACAGAGGCTAGCAAGGAGATGATATGGATGGTTATGTTCATGAAAGAGTTGGGAAAGGAGCAAGATGATTGCAAATTTTTTAGTGATAGTCAGAGTGTAATTCATTTGGCAAAGAACTCAACATTTCATTCAAGAACAAAACACATTTAGTTGAGGTATCACTTCATACGGTAGGTATTGGAGGATTGGCAGTTGAATCTAGAAATATTTATACGATTGAGAACCCTGCGGATATGATAATGAAGCCGTTAGCGAAGGAGGAGAAGTTGGACCTACACTCCACTTCGTTGGTCTTCGAGTTTGAGACTTGAAGAGGAAGAAACAAAGCTAAGAAATGATCCAAGAATGACGTTGTACAAGTATGGTGCAATAATTAATCTCCAAGTGGGAGATTGTTGAGTTGTGGAGCTTAATTACTTCGGATTAGCATGTAATATGAAACTTGATAGAAAACAAAGTAATTGACATCAGTTATGGAGGGACCGACATCGATCACCTATGGCTGGTATCAGTCAGGCAAGGAGTAACCAATATCGGTTAGGGCTAACCGATGTCGGTTACCTATGTGTGGGTGTTTTAATTAACTCACGGGAATTAGATCTATTTTTATTATTAAAGCAAATTTATTGATTGTAATTGTATGACTAAGTGCCCTAAGTTTGTATATGCCTATATAAGCATGAAAGCTAGGGTTTAGAAGTAAGACTTAAGAAGAACTTGAAAAATTTGATGATTATTGTGAGAATAATTATGAGAGAGAAAATTCTTGGTGAAGAAGCAAAAGCTTGAGAAAAGAAAGTATTGTACATCCCAGAGGTGTGGAAGATTGTAAATCTGCATTGCATATCTTGTGAAAGCTTTGGATAATAGATTAGCTTGTTTTCTTGGTGGACGTAGCCCACACTTGGTGAACCATGTTAAATATAGTGTTGATTTATATCTCTTGTTTTGTATATTTATACTGGTATGATATCTCGATTTTATTTGCATGTATGTTTAGTTTTGATATATTATCATCTGACCAGGTGTCTTAACCCCAACAAATGTACCATTAATCTTATAAAGCATGGAGTTTAATTAGAAAGTGTAAATCCTACCAACATAATGGTTTATTAATTCTAGGATGCGTATGTTTTCCTTTTCTATTTCCATCTACCCTCCTTTGTAACTTTGTAGTCCCAAAAACATTATTTAATTTTCTTTAAATACATGCCTTACAAACCCCCGAAACTAGATAGGCCTCTTCATGACATCTCATAATTGCCTCTACAACTCTAAAATCCTCATTAACTAAAATGACTACACCGCATTAGTTCCTAGGTTTGGTCTAGAGCAACAAATAAACCATAACATACTATGATCCATATGCCAACATGACGATGCCTTGCTACTAATATAATGGTTTATTTATTGTAATATGAGTATGTTTTATATCTTGGTTTCTACTATTAGAGTTTGTGGATCTCTGATGAAAAAAATAATGCATGAGCAATTGTAGAAATTAAAATAACTAACAATAAGATGCAATATGATCAAAACTCACAAAGGTAAGAATGACTCCAAATCAGCTCAATGCTCCATGCTCCATATTCACCATGTAATAGAATGATGCAATTCAAGTACATATAGGTGGTGAATGTGCAACCTCCTCCTAGATTAGTGGGGAATAACTCTCACTAATTGATACTAGAAGTAGAGTTGACTCCACACAACTAGTGAGTCGACTGAACACAACTGGTAAGCTAACTCAACCTAACTGGTAAGCTAACTCAACCTAACTTGTAAGCTAACTCAACACAACTGCTACAACTAAGAAAGCATATCCCATGAGTGTAGGAAAGCTCCAAGTAAATAAACAAATACAAGGAAAATAAATATCCTACACTAACACCCCCATAAGCACAACTTAGGTGGGCAGTGAAAAGGAAAGTGGGTCCCAACAACAAGGCCTGATGAGGTACCCACATACAATGCAAATCTCTCATAAAGTGGAGAAAAGGAGAAAACTAGTGGGAAAAAACTCCCCCAAAGAGAGACATAAACTCACTCAAGAAAACTGGAGAAGAAGAAGAAGTAGTGGGTCTCGGTGCTCGGCATAATGAGGTACCCATGTACAATGATCATCCTCCGCAGTAGAGAAGAGAAGAAAGCGAGGACAAGAAGGTCCCCTAAGAAGAGCGTCGATGATGTGGTCCTTCGCGTAAAGACTGAAGAGAATCTGCTTGCACCAAACAACGTTCCTAGCCCTTGGGAAGGACAAAAAATGAGCACTGAAAGTCAGCCCACTCCACAAAGGAAGAAGAAGCATGTAGTACTCTAATCTCTACATCTAGTATGTAACTGAAAGGTGGCATAAGTCTGACAAACATGTGCACAAAAGACAATGGTAATGCCACTGCAGTATACATGTCTGAGAGAGAAGATGGTGGGGGCCCAATAACCCTCACAAAGGGATCCATAAGAACAATTGGATCATGAAACATCTCTAAAATAGTGGAAGTGACAAATGTCCCAAGGTGGGCACTCCCAACGAGAGAGATGAATGGGTCCTCCAGAATGTGTGATGGCTCAATCGGAGCATATTCTTGTAATGCAACACAAGTGGAATCAGCCAAATAGACAACTCAGTCGGGAAGATACTCATCCCAATGGGGTTTCTCAATGAGAGCAATGTCTAACAAGAATGTATAAACATCACAACATGAAGTAGGAGGAGAAGACTGCTGCAAAGAGCTACTGGAAGTCCAAGATGAAGCAATGTTGCACTCAAGGGTAACAACCTGTGTATGTGGAATGTCATCATCTGAGAAATCAAGATGCAATGGAGCACAAAAGGAAATGGTCACATTTGTCTCAGAGGAAGGTTTTCCAATAGAACACTGTTGCGGAGAGTGAATGGAAGCATGAACATGGGCAACAATGAGCTCTGTGGAGGCAACAATAGGGAGAGTGTGCTCAATAGCAAGATCCTGTGGTGAATGGTCAACATGGGACTCATGAGTAGCAACAGTGCGAGAGGAAAACTAAATAATGAAAGGGATGTGAGAGGTAAGAATCTATGGAGGCACTAGAGTGGTCCAGGGAAGCGTCGCTCTCAGATGGTGAAACAAGGTCGTCATACAACTGTCGGATAATGGTCCAAGCAATGAAAGGGCACTCAATGTGCTCAAACAAATGCAATATATCCCTAGAAACAGTAATACCGAGAAGGCCATAGACCTCATCATTGTGTTTAAACCACTCACTCTTTCAAAGAGAGGCTCATCGAGGCTCGGGAACAAGACCATGGAGGTAGGGTAGCAAATCAATCATAATGCATGTCTTCCAAGACGGAAAGTTCTCGAGTTAAGCATAACAATGAACAGTGAAATCGAAACTCCATAATGTAGATAAACCCCAAAAATTATCCCAGATGGCACTTTATAACTTAGTGCAAAAATTACAAGTCCCCAGTGAGTTTTGCTAGAACCCCCCCAAAATGCGGCACTTTATAAAGTAGTTCATTTACAAAAATAAATGAATCCATCATGTAGAGCACAAGAAAACATGCACTTTTACCAAAATAGTGCTAAAAATGAGCTACCGATCAAAAGTTATAGCAAAAAACAATTTCCGTAAATAATGGCTTATTTAATTAAAATTTTGTAAACTGATTAAAACTTTGCGTAAATGAGGGAAAGGGGGTCATGCGTATACTCGTTAGAACCGGGACAAAATGAAGAAAAAATTGGTTTAATTTGTGAGGGGAATTGGCCTCTTGCCAACCCGGCCTCACCTTCGTCTTCGTCGGCGAAAATACAAGGTTTAAAGAACCACTTAATTCTCCGTAATGCAATTTTTTTCAAATGACGCATTTTCAAAAGCATCAAAGCTAATATAGAATCAAGGTAAAGTCAAACTAATAAAATTAATGCATAAACTCCTTGAAAGTGGAGTCCGCCTCGAAAGAGAACAAAGAGTTGTTTTAGGTTTGAGAAGGAAACCTAAAAACAAACTATGTTTTGATGTTGTTTTTGTTCTTTGAGCGTTGCCATCCAAGGAAAATGTAGCAGGGAGAAACCAGGTGTGTAGGACAATGGCAAGTTCTTTAGAAGGTCTTTCCAAACCAGAAAATGACTGTATGTACCGTCCAAAACCACCTCACGAGCCTGCACACAGTTTGGGGGTGCCAAACACTTCCCAAGGGTTTGAAAATGCCCTGTATGGGCCGTGTAACTGCTCCAAAGGTTTGAAACATGCCATGGGGGCCTACATAACTCCTAAGCGGTCTAAAACACCCATATTGTTAGCAAAAACGCCCTTTGCAAGCGAAAAAATGCCTCAACCCTGCAAAAAATGCCTCGGACACGTGAAAAACGCCCAATGTAGTTAGATCCGAGCAATACAAGTCATGTTGGCCAAAAAAACGACCATTACAATCAGATCCATGCATCTTCAAGTTTGTTTCAGTTTTGTGCGGAGATGTGAGCAAGCTAGGGCATCATGGCATAGGAGAATAACCTGTGATAACCCCTAATTTTTTTATTTTATTTTTAAGGTAAACCCTTTACACCAAACTCACACATGCACTAAATCAAAGAGTCAAATCTATTTGCACATGAATTGTTAGTTTCACAGATGAAGTATTCGAAAAATACAAATAACTCCATAATGACAAACGTTTCACCAGAACCGCTCTGATACCATATTAGAGTTTGTGGATCTCTGATGAAAAACGAATGCACGAGCAATTATAGAAATCAAAATAACTAACAATAAGATGCAATATGCTCAAAACTCACGAAGACAAGAATGAATCCAAATCAGCTCAATGCTCCATGCTCCATATTCACCATGTAATAAAATGATGCAAGTCAAGAACATATAGGTGGTCAATGTGCGACCTCCTCCTAGATCGAGTGGGAATAATTCTCACTAATCGATGCTATAAGTAGAGTTAACTCCACATAGCTAGTGAGCCAACTGAACACAACTAGTAAGTTAACTCAACCTAACTGGTAAGCTAACTCAACATAACTTCTACAACTAAGCAAGCATATCCCATGAGTGTAGGAAAGCTCCAAGTAAATAAACAAATACGAGGAAAATAAATATCCTACGCTAACATCCACTTTCCTCATTCATGGCTTTATAATTGTGGGAGGTGTATGTTTAGTTTCTCAACCTTGCACTCTCCTCCATAATCCCTAGAAAACCTTAGTTACTTGTACCTATATACTTTGCATCTTGGATTTGTTTCTCTGACTCTAAAAGTCTCATTCTTTGAAAAAAGAATCACATAAATGATTAGTTGTTATGTTTGGTCCACGAGAGCATATAACCCCCAATATATGAGGATCCTTATGCCAAATAGGGTGATGTCACAATGGAAATGAACTTTCTAAAACAATAAAAGTATTACTTGGTAGGTCTAGTCTCTAGAAACATAGAAACCTTCATCTACAATTATCCTTCTACCAATGAGGGTGACGCCCAATGAAAATGAATATCTTATGACTATACAAACATCATTCATTCAAAAATAATAGTGTATTGGTTCATGGGTTTGGTTTGTGAAAACATAAAAACTCCAATATATAATGATACTTATACAAATGATGGTATTGCTATGATAGAAATGAATCTCCTACTAAAGTAATGAAAACATTAAAATTGATTAATAAATAACATTATGGTTGCTTGATTGAGACAAAATATTAATTCAAATAATTGCATATGAATTATTCTTATGTCGTTAGTATTTTTCTACATATTTTCTACAATTATTAATAATTATTAAATATTATCGACACTTCATTGATAATAAATACTATAATCAAACTACATACTATGTGACAATTTGTAATGTTCATGTAATGATATGCGTGTGTAAATTTTTATTTTTATTTTGGATTTTTGGTTTTATTTTTTATATTTGAAATTAAATTAAGTCGAATATATTAAGCTGAATAAAATGTATCATGTAAATAATATGGCTCAAAATCAAAGTTATAGAAATATTTTGTTCGAAAAAAATTATTGAATAAATGAGTAAATATTAAATTATTATTATAAAATTATAATTATGATAGTAATTTATTTCTTTATAATTAATTATAAAAATAAGATTTATAAATATATCTTTACCATAATATTACTCTAATTTTTTAATTAGGGTTTGTAAATAAAAAAACATAATTTCTATATATAATTCTTACTTTTAGAATCAAATTTTAAACATAGTTTCTAATTCAAGTTTTGAAGATTACAAAATTTCGGTTTAAAGAAATTTTTAATTAAAGTTATCGTGTGCCTTGCACGCTATAATAAGAATATGTTAATTACAGTTCATGTGTGCCTTGAGCGCCATAATAGGAATATGTTAATGATTTTATTATGAGAATATGTCAATTAAAGTTTTTGTGTGCCTTGAGCGCCATAATAAGTATATGTTTATGAATTTATTATGAGAATAAGTTAATTAAATTTTGTGTGTGCCTTGAGCGCCATAATAAGAATATGTTTATGATTTTACCATGAGAATATGTTAATTAAAGTTTTCGTGTGCCTTGAGCACCATAATAAGAATATGTTAATGATTTTATTATGAGAATATGCTAATTGATGTTTGTGTGTGACTTGAGTGCCATAATAAGAATATGTTTATGACTTTATTATGAAAATATGTTAGTTAAAGTTTTTGTGTGCTTTGAGCGTCAAGGAATAGGATGTTAAGTATAATTAGTAATAGTGTTTGATAGAAGATAATGGCGCTGCTATGGTATGACGTCGCCAATAATGTATAGTACGGTAATGGTCAAAGTACAATATAGAATGTTGTGGTAAAAGTAAATATTTGTCGTAAGTGGTTCGGTAATGTTAAAATGTCAAAGTTAGGGTAAGTAGAGAAGTAGGGTCTACATGATTAGGAATTAGAAATATTATATTAGTAATAAGGACAAGGAGTGATGTCATAAATATTTTGTGTATTTTATTTGTAAAAAGTCTAAAAAGGTGGAACCCATGTGAAATGATAAGGTTTATCTTATCTTAAAAGATAAGCTTACATGTAAAATATAAGTTAAGGTATGGAATATGATTCGTCGAGTTATTTTCTTATCCTATCTTAGAGATAAGGTGGATAAGCCTGAAGTTCTATAAATAAAGAGGCCACCCCCCTCATTTAGCATAGAAGGAAGTAGTGAGAAATATTGTATGAGTAAGTGTGTTAAAGAAGCCATTAAGAGGTGTAATTGTGAAGTTTCTCCCATAGTTATTGTTGGAAGGCAAGTGAAGTTAGTAACACTTGAAGTACCTCATGGGTGAGATTGTAACAATTTCATGTTGATATTATAATTTACACTTATATTTCATATTTGTCATCATTCCTTCGTATCATAGTCTATGGTATTCTTGTGTTATGTTTGTTGTTGTGTTTCCAGATTACATCCACCAAACTAAAAGTTGTGCATTAGTAAATAATCATAGCACGAGGAGTTCCGGTGGAGAATTATCATAGTGTTGGATTGGTGATGACATTTTGGTTCCGTTCTTTGGGACCATTCCTCGTTGGTGGATTTTCTAGAGAGATATTCCCACTTAGTCAAAAATCATTTGGAGGGTAACCTTGTTTTTACTGTGCATAGTAGTTACCATGGTAAAGTCACTTTTACCATGAATAGTATTTACCACAGTAACTTTACTTTTTACCATGTGAATAGTATTTACCACAGTAACTTCACTTTTTACCATGAATAGTGTTTACCACAGTAAAGTCAATTTTTACCACAATAAGTCAAGTTTTACCATAGTTTACCGTGGTCATTCCTATTTTACTGTAGAAAGGTGTAAAGTCACTTTCTATTATAGTGATTCCAATTATTTGTGCACATAAGTCTTGTTGATTGTACTTGTGGGTTGGTATTTCATTGTGGTTACTTTTGAAAATGGGGAAGATTCCTATTTTTTTCAGCCCAATCTAATGAAGATGCTTCCTCTTTCATTCAAGAGTTTAAACGATCTTGTATTTGTAATGGCCTCATAAGAAGGGAACAATGGACTGAATTTTTTCCTACCTTTTTGGATGGTTCAGACCCTTAGGTGGTTTGAAACACTAGGTGATAATGTGAAAAACTCATGGGATTTATTAACTGAAAGTTTTCTTGAAGAATTTGGTGAACAACAAAAATATGCAGATCTCATGATCGATATCACAAAGCTATCCCAAGGAGAGAAGGAGAAGATAAGGGATTATCATGCTCGTGTTCTAGAGCTAAGGAGGAAGCTCGATGCCCAGATCCGGAAGGAAGGATTAACGGATGGGTTGATGAATGGCGTGGATAATCTCCTCTGTAAGCACTTCATTCTTGGGATGAAGCCAGAGATCAGACAATGAGTGAAGTATGACCACCCAATGACCCTCGAACAAGCAAAGGAGATTGCAAGAAGGCAAGAAGAAAGCATGGAAGAAGAGCCCAAAGAAATTGTTGCTAAGGTAGAGCCTACACCAACACCTTTGGTCCAGAATCCACAACCACTCTCGGTGAGCACAAATATTTCTCCTAGTACATCTACTAAGTATGAAGATCTGCTCAGGAAGATGGGCTATTAACTATTAATCTTCTTGAGGAAAATAATTTAGTTCTCGGGAGGAGATAGAGGTCAAAAAAAATATTTACGAAGTTGTATGTTATGGTTGTCATAAAAAGGTCATTATAAGTATAATTGTCTAGATAGAGCTTCTACATCCAGTACAGAGATAATGATAAAGGAAAAACACCTGTGAATTCTTTTGATGTAGTAGATAAGAGCATAAATAATGAAGCAGATGTGTTTGTAACAAAAAAAAAAGAAAGAAAAAGATAACCAAGATGGAAATGATCCTAAGAAGATGAAAGGAGAAACTAGTAAGAAACATAGGAGAAGAAAGTTGGGTGTGCAGGATTTTCTAATTTCACAGGGACAAGGACCATACTCCATCTTAGAAGATCTATCCAAAAGGCTTGCAAATATTACATATGGTCAACTCTTGGCTATGTCTTCTGAGAAGAGGTGGGAGCTGCAAGTGGACTCAATGCTTGATGAAGGAAGGAGGTTGAGGTCCCTGTTTTGGAGGCAGAGGCGGATCCCTATGCTCCACAAGCTGAGGTATTATGTAATGGTATTTCAATTCATGATGTCTTAGTTGATGGAGGTGCTTGTAGTTAATGTAATGACCAGTCTGTAATGAATATGTTGGGTTTAAAAATTGATCGCCCCTCAACACTTATGTTAAGGTCATTAAATAAGGAAAAACTAAACCAGAAGGTGTTGTTTCAAATGTGGCAATATCTGTTATGGGTGTTGTATGTGTGGTAGACTTTCAGGTGATGAAAAATGGTACTTGTTGCGTACCCAATGTTGTTGGGAAGACCATGGCTAAGGAGAGTTCATGCAAGAAACTATTGGAATGAAGGCTTCATGACACTTGGACATGGTAGAGAGAGGTGAAGATAAACGTGATCCCTCAGCATCATAAAGTAGAACCTGTGGATTCAAGTGATGAAACTGATGATTGGACATCCTCTGATTACTCTAGTACCAGTGAAGTGGACACAGAAGATGAAGAAAGTGAGGTTGATGTTTCGATCATGGATATCCTTCTAGTCACACCGACTCATGAACCCATAAAATTATCTGAAGAAGAAATTGATGATCGTCTCCAACAAATAAAGATTGGTGATGTTGTGATGGAGAGTGAGAAGGAATCCTACCTCTAACTCTTTCAAAGGTACATACACCTATTCACTTTTGATTACAAGGAACTCCATCAAGTAAGTTGGGTAGAACATTCTATTGAGTGGTAGATGGTGCTTAAAGCCCATAAAGTAAATGCCATATAGAATGAATCCTAATTTTTCCAAGACTTGTAAAAGAAGAAATAGATAAGTTGCTTGATGCGGGATTCATATTTGCTTGTGGAGAATTCATAATGGGTTTCTCCCATTGTGATCTCAATAAAAAAATGGGAAGCTACACATTTGTGTTGATTATAGGAAGCTCAACAAGGCAACAAAGAAGAAGGATCATTACCCTCTTCCATTCTCAGATCAGATCTTGGATGAAGTAGTTGGCCAGGAGTGCTATAGTTTTGCTGATGGATATAGTGGATACACCAAGTTCGTATAGCAGAGAAAGATCAGCTGAAGACCACGTTCACCACTCCTTAGGGAATGTTTTCTTATAGAGTTATGCCTTTTGGGTTGTGTAATGCTCAAAACGTTCAACGTTTGATGAATAGGGTGTTTGAACCTACATTGGAAACTTCATCGAGTATTTCTGATGATTTTTGCATCTATGGGAGCAAGATGGACCACCTGCACAAGATGGAGACAACATTTCAAAGGTTAGATGAAGCACAAGCCTCACTAAACCCTACAAAGTGTGTCTTTGGATGTTCTAAAGGTGTTTTGTTAGGGCATGTTGTATCCGAGATGGTATTGGTATTGATCTTATAAAGTTTCAAAAATCAAAGTTACCATTTCCTATGAATAGAAGTAAGTTGAGATCATTTTTAGGCCATGTGGGTTCTTATAGAAGGTTCATCAAAATTTCTCAAAGATTACACAACCACTAACCCAGATTCTTGAAGAAGGATGTTACTTATGAACTAAGAAATAAGGCGCATGAAGCTTTTGAACAACTGAAGGAAGCTTTGGTGTCTTCACCTATTTTAAAGAATCCAGATTGGAGCAAGCCATTCATTGTGTATACTTGATGCCTCAGATGCAACACTAGGAAGTACTCTGAGCCAAAATGATGAAAATGAGAATGATCATCCAGTTTACTTTGGGAGCGAGACAAATGAGCGTGTTTGAGGTAAATTATCTTTATAACTGAAAAAGAGGCTCTAGCTATCATTTTTGTTAAAAAAGTTTAGAAATTACTTACTAGGGTAGAAATTTATAGTTGTAACAGATCATCAGGCTCTAAAATATATTGTAAATAAGCCTAACCCATCAGGGAGGATAGCAAGATGGATAATTTTGCTACAAGAATTTGAATTTGATATTATAGATAGCCAAGAAAGAAGCATGTCAATGCAGATGCACTCTCTCGAGCCTATGATGGTTTAGGTTCATCTTGTGATGATGATGATTTCCTAGATGCAACATTGTTATCCCTTGACACAATCCCTAGTGAATACATAGATATTTGGAATTATCTGAATGAATTCAAGTTTCTGATGGTGCCAATGCAAAGACTAAGAGGAAAATTACTCAAGCCAGTCATCCATATTCTATTATGCATGGAGTATTATTTCGAATAGGACCTGATGGACAATACAAGAGGGCAGTTGGACGTGATCAAGGGAAGGAGATAATAGAAGAATTCCACAATGGTACATGTGGAGGAACTTCTCTGGACAACTTACAACAAGAAGGATCTTGGATGCAGGTTATCATTGGCCCACTCTTTTTAGAGATTGTTATAATTATTGTAAGACATGTGATATTTGTCAAACACATGGTAACCATAAGACTTCATCAGCTCCATTATGCCCTATTCTTCCACTTGGTCCCTTTGAAAAGTGGGGAATAGATATTGTAGGTCCACTTCCAACTACCCCACACCAAAATAAGTATATTGTAGTTGCCACAAATTATTTAACCAAGTGGGTTGAAGCTAGGCCATTGAAAACAACTTCCATGGATGAAGTGGCAAGGTTCATATATGAACACATTGTCACCAAATTTGGTTGTCCATTAGAAATTGTAACAGATCAAGGAAGCCACTTCATTAATGAGGTGGTAGAAGCCCTAGTCAACAAGTTTTCTATTAAGCACAGGAAGGCAACAACATACAAGCCAAGCACAAATGGACAGGTGGAATGAACAAATTTTGTGTTGTGTCAAATTCTAGCAAAAGATGTAGCCTTGCAAGTACATAAGTGGGATAAAAGGATTCATGCAGCATTGTGGGCATATAGGGCAACATCAAAGTCAACAACAGGATACTCCCCATTTCAGTTGGCTTATGGCATTGATCCAGTTCTTCCTATTGAGTTTGATATTCCCACTGTGAGAGTTATGAAAAATGAAAGGATGGATGAAAGTGATTCAATAAAAGAAAGGTTGGTACATCTTCATTTGCTAGAGGAAATGAGAGAAATAGTGAAGGATACAAGCTATAAGAAGAAAATGAAGCAGAAGGAATACTTTGATCAAAAGATCCATTGGTCTCCATTTCATGTGAATGACTTGGTTCTAGTATATGATTCCAGATACAAAAAAAAGAAGAAGAAAAATTTCTTCCCAAATGGATGGGGCCCTACAAAATAGCAGTTGTGCATGAAAATGGTACATATCGACTGGAGGAATTGGATGGCACTCCCATTACGAAATGGGTCAACCATGACAAGTTAAAGATTTTCCAAGCACCAGAATAGTCTACTCCGAGGACGGAGTAGAAGCTAGGAAGGGGAAGATGTCGACACTAAAATTTTCCTCCGTAATTTCTATTTCATTAATGTATGTATTAGGAATAGGATGTTGTTAAGTATAATTAGTAGTAGCGTCTGATAGAAGATAACGGCAACCAATTTGTCGGTCGATGCTCACCAATAATGTATAGTACGGTAATAGTCAAAGTACAATAGGAATGTTGTGGTAAAAAGTAAATATTTGTCGTAAGTGGTTCGGTAATGTTAAAATGTCAAAGTTAGGGTAAGTAGAGAAGTAGGGTCTACATGATTAGGAATTAGAAATATTATATTAATAATAAGGACAAGGAGTGATGTCATAAATATTTTGTGTATTTTATTTGTAAAAAGTCTAAAAATGTGGAACCCATGTGAAATGATAAGGTTTATCTTATCTTAAAAGATAAGCTTACATGTAAAGATAAGAGTTAAGGTATGGAATATGATTCGTCAGAGTAGATTTCTTATCCTATCTTAGAGATAAGGTGGATAAGCCCAAAAAGTTCTATAAATAAAGAGGCCACCCCCTCATTTAGCATAGAAGGAAGTAGTGAGAAATATTGTATGAGTAAGTGTGTTAAGCCATCATTTAAGGTGTTAAGAGGAGGTGTAATTGTGAAGTTTCTCCCATAGTTATTGTTGGAAGGCAAGTGAAGTCGGTAACACTTGAAGTACCTCATGGGTGAGATTGTAACAATTTCATGTTGATATTATAATTTACACTTATATTTTAGATTTGTCATCATTCCTTCGTAGATCATAGTCTATGGTATTCTTGTGTTATGTTTGTTGTTGTGTTTCAGATTACATCCACCAAACTAAAAGCTATGCATTAGTAAATAATCATAGCACGAGGAGTTCTGGTGGAGAATTATCATAGTCTAAGAAACAATGAATTTCAAAGAGAGCTCTCGGTAAGGTGACAACCGTTGTTGCATTTGGCATATCTAGCCTACAATGGTTAGAACCGAATCGGGACTCCATTCTCTCCACCTTCCATTGCATAAATCCAAATATTTTTATGGTCGTAGAAGACGAGATGGACATGAATTATGATGATTTTATTCACTTTCGGTGAGGGTTTGATGTTATTTTCTTTTCTTCTAGGTGCTCTTCGCCACCGAAAATATCAATTAAGTGGTCTTGATAACCCAAAAATATCATTTGGGTCTTCTAAAATTGAATGAATCCTTTCTAAAAAGTAGTGTAAACCCTAGCAAGTGTCTGATAAAGTATTTCAATTTGGGTATGTGAAGAGAGGGATATTCATAGATCCACCGTGCTATTATGAGTGTTGTGTATGGTATGACATTTGAGGGGAAAATAATTATGGTGACATATAGGGTTCTTGTTTTTGGGGGACTTTTTGGAAACATCAAGAGAGAAGTTGTGCAGGAAATGTTGCTTAAGGGGAGAAGAGGATTGTGGGGTTGCTTCTGATAAGGACCATAGGAAGTTGCAAATGTGTGTTTCCTCAATAGTTGGCTCCAGCCATTTGGGTGGAACTCAGCTGAAATTGGTTGTAGGGTATGCCCTAACGTCTAAGAAGATTAAGAGCTTTCTGCAGCCTAAACTTGAAGGCCTAGCTAGGCCTAACCTTCTTTGTTCACTTGGATCTCATGGCTAATGGGTTTATTAACTTTTTTGTTTTTGTTTTTAATACATTTTTTTGGGTGAATGAAAAAATTGCAAATAGTGACTCCTCTTTTAGGCTTGGCGAGATTATTTGGACATCTTTTGCCATTAAAAGTTTGGTTTAATTGATGCCCTGGGAAATTTACCCCTTGCATCGAATATTTTTTTTTTGGTCGAACACGAGTTTGGTTTGTGGACAAACATAGGCTCCAAAGTAGAGGGTGGCTACATAATGGCTTATATTGTTTGTCTATCATATTGCTATATTGAAAGAATGGCCATTTCAATTGGAAGGATTGTGGATCAGTTGATGCCCTCAACGTGGTCTCAAATTGTTTTCTTATGAAATTTTAATTTTTCCCGTGATCCTATCAATTGCAAATAATGTGACTTTTTCCCTTGTTTTCAAATACTTGGCAAATTTTTCCACCTTTTTCAGAATTTTCCCATCAAAATTTGGTTCTTGATTCTATAAATATGGTGGGGAATTTTCTTTCTCTCATGATATCATTTCCAATAATCAACAGTCACCAAAGTGAGCCACTGCGAGTAAAATAGATTTTCTTAGAATGTCTCTTTTTTTTAAGGTAGTCGTTGTAAGATACTTTTCTAAATTATATAACTTGGTTATTTGAATTGTAAGGTTATTGATTTAGTTTATAACCCGAACATAGTATGGAATTATATTTGCTAATTTACATTTTTAAAACTAAAAAAGTAGGGTTCTATTAATGCCCTCAAGCACGGTGGGGATTTTTCTTTCTGCCGTGTAATTTATTGCTCCAAAATAAACAATGGTTGTATGATGTTTCTTATTGGAATGTCTTCATAAGACCTACGAAGATGGTTGATGAAGAATGGAAGATTCTTGACGATAAAGGTTTTGGGATCTATAAGATTGAGCGACAACATCCAGGGCTTCCAATATTGGGGCGACTTATGGTAGGGTTAGTTAAATCTATTGCATGATTTATATGAAAAATCTAGTGCTTAAAATAAAGTTTATTTGATGAAGAAACTATTTAGTTTTAAGATGTATGAAGGTGGTGTTATCACCGAATCACAACACCCCTGTGCATATATACGAACTCACGGTGTGATTGGATAACATGGGTACTATCTCCAAGTTGTGGGACTTGCTACTTGAGATAGACCTCCGAGAAAAGCTGGTTCTTGCTCTAAACTACCCGCCACAATCTACTCTAATGCAGGATAAGCTAAGCTGTTCTAATCTAAATTTCCAAGGGACCGGGGAGATAGAATACATAGAATGAAAGCCTACACTAAAGCGGTGATACACCGGAAAAGGAGGGTGGGTGAGTAGTCTCCAAATGTGTGAAATACGGAGGCAAAGTGCACACTAGAAGAGGTGATGACAGTTCTCCATAATCTAGCAAAATGCATTCACATCAATATTCCAAGCACACACAATGATAATGAATTCCTGCAGGACATAATAATAGAAACAATATTCTTGTAGAAAGATAAAAGGGGCAAGAAGAATGCAAGAAAACACAAAGCAGGGGAAGATACATCCACAAACTTGTATTTTATTGCTTCTGGTATGCACATGATTCGAGTCTATTACAAGATAAGGGCACGGATCACCATGCGAGAGTCCACTACAAGGGCTGCAACACACTTTGGCTTCACAAAGCAATTTTGGCGAGCTTTGCTACCCAAAAACTCTCTCTTTACTGATGAGCCCAACACTCCAATTTATAGAAAAGAGAAGGAAAAGAGAAGGGAAAATGGAAATCCCAAAATCTGTCCTTCAACCACTTAAGAGAGGCATTAAATTGAGTGGAATGGGTATACATTACTTGCAAAAGGCTCCCCATACTTTTCCCATGTGCTTGACAGAGAAGGAATGATGACCATGCCTCTTAATTGCACTCCAACTACCAAATAAAACACCTGCTTACGAACCCGGCCACGTTTCCTTAAAAACTCAATCAATTTCTGATCAAATCTAGAATTTCTTGATTGCTGTGCATTGGGCTCGAGAACCATGATTCCAACGGTACCAATTTTGTGCGATTTCGTTGAGAAATGCAAAAGTTATGGCCTTCTGAGTGCGGGCAGCTCTTTTGGGCCTGGCAGGCGTTTTCTGTCATTTGACGGGAATGAGCATTAACTGACTGGAGCCGAATATGTTTCCTTTATTTAAATATATCTACCCTCATTAAAAATAAGAAATCCAGTTTTTGTGGCGTAGAGGACGTCGTGCTCGTTCCAGAAAGTCCAATTTTATCAAAATCGGAGCTCGGAGTCAAAAGTTATGGCCGTTTGAAGTTCCACGGGTCAAACGTTGACTTTTCTTCTCTGCCTTCGGCCGCTTCGGCTTTTCGCGTCCCACGCGTCCCTTTGTCCCATTTGGCACAGTGCTGAAATTTCCCATTTCGGCCGAACCGGCCGGTTCGCGTACTCGCAGCCCATATGTCCCATTTGCTTTCGAGGCGAAATGCAGGACAAATTCACCGGTTCGGCCGGTTCGCGCCCTTTTGTCCCAACTGTTCCGGGACAAAAGTTCTCATTTCGGCCGATCCGGCCGGTTCGCGTACTTTTGGCCCGCGCGTCCCAGACTGTTTCGGGCTGCCTTGACTCATTTCGCCTGTTCGGCCACTCGCGTCTTTTTGTCCAGCTTGTCCCAAAGGCGACCCTCTCCGATTAGCCAATTTTTTCTCTCTTTTGGCGGATCGGCTTTTCGCTCGCCGCGTACTTTTTCCCGAGATGTCCCAATTGCTTCCCGGCCGCACTGTGTTCTCCTTTCGGCCGATCCGCGTCTTTTTGTCCCACTTGTCCCAAATGCTTCTAGAAGGCTAGGACTTAGCCCGATTTTCACAATTTTTTTTTTTTTTTTTGGATCAACCTACTTGCTTTACTGCAACTTTTTCCGCGTTTTCTCGAGCTTGCTCTTTTCAACCTGGACAGAGAGTTAGAAAATTTCCCGAAGGGACCTTAGAAACGATTTTTGCTCAAACAATCAATTTGCACAGGACTTGAATATTCGATGCATGTTATCAAAATTACCACAGGGGGTGAATTTTGGATAACAGTGGGTTTGTATCTAGTCATTTGAATGATTTTAGATCTATTGTAAATTTAAAATCGGTTGATATACCATTTGATGATGAAGTGAAAGAACTTTTAGTCTTATGTTCTTTTCCGATAGTTGGGATAACTTGGTAATGACTATTAGTAATACAACATCTGCTAATAATATTTTGAAGTTTGATGATGTGGTTAGTATAACCTTGAAGATTGGAAGATGGCGTGCAGGAAGAACACATCAACGATGCGAGTTCGATTTGGACTTAGCCAATTTTGGGCATAGGAACTATTTTTGGAAGATGGCATCTAGAATGCGAGAGTAGTTCGCACCAAGCATTATCTATATCTAGAAAAGCGGTTCAAAGTTTATGCATGGAGGCAAGCTAAGAATAGAATGAACACTTCAGTTATCTGTAAGAGGACTATAGATAGCGCACTTGCATGTGTGGCTATAATTATAAACGGTGTGTGGCTATTAATAGCATGCGACCTATTTTTGGAGTAGTTAAGTGGTGAAGGGCAAGTCCCCACCCTATATATATGATGATTAGGTGCATAGTAAAGAGAGAGATATGTATGATGTATCGAAGAGATATAGACATGTATGTATGATTCTGAATATGTGTATCAGATTCATATGCACCTTAAGATGAATTGATAGTACTGTAAGGAGCTTCTATACTTATTAATAGATGGAGGATATTGGTTGAATCTAAGTGTTATTCTATGTAATTGAGTAGTGCATGTTAGTGTTTAATCATGATTACTTTTTTAAGCTCATTCTTTCATAGATCTGTGGGTAGCATGTAGTTGTAGAATGATGGATTAGTCATGAGTCTTTATGGTTCTTTCTTCATTATGTGTCATCCTGTTATAACAACCCTAAAGAGGACCTAGTACCTTTGTGTGCTTCGGGTGAGCACTCAGTCTAGGCTGAGTGATGTGCCAGTGTGACTAGGGTGTTATCTTGCAAATTCTAGGTTGCATCATTGGTTCCGTTGTCGGACCTCTTTTTCAGTTGTTTTTAGGATGGTTCGCGATGAAGACGTATTAGTTAACTCTAGCAAGTATTGAGGAATGGATACATGATCTGGAGGAAGAATATGCATGATGGTTCAATAGTGGATCTGAGTTTAACACACGTACTTGGGTAGAATAGAACCTATATGATAGCTTATATGAGAGATTTTTTGCTATCTTTCTAGTAGAACTTTACAAGTGGCTTACTGCTTATGCATCTCGGTGGAATTGGAGATATCACGCACTTGTTTGGACACGGAAGAATTTCGGCTCTTTATGATGCTTGATCTGATTTGGACTCACAAAGTGGATACGTGGTTTCATGGTTTCTAAATAGTTATATTCGGAATACTCAATTTCAACGTACTCTTGCCCGGAGGTCATTGAATTTCAGTTTTGAGGTATCCAAGAGGAACAGTATTTGCATGGTATTCCACTGGTGATCAAGATCTTGATGGTAACTTTGAACCTGGAGAGTAAACCGATGGCTAACTAAACTTCACCACGCGTGAAGGCAGGAACAGGTTTGGTATTAAGATGGCGGACCTAGCGGAAAAAAGTAGAGAGAGGAAAGGTGGCTTAAGTATAATGAGGCACGCGAGAGGGAAATAGAGAAGCAGCGTTCCATTGCAAAAAGTATGGCATTGAGGAGAGAGATGGCTCGTGAAGGATTTACGGCTCACGTAGAGGACATGGAGCTAGAGCATCAGGAACTCCCCCATCTTGGAAAGCATGATAGAGATCCCTTCTCGGCCTCGCATGGAAGTACGCCAACAGAGACTACTTGGGCCATAGGCACGCATCTTAATCCACCTGGTGACCTAGCCTTTGCGCTTGGTTTTTCAGTATCTAGTATGACAAGTAATCAGCAAGCTAACTTGGGAAGTAGGAGAGCAGGAGTAAGTCGGGATCAAGTACATCAATGGGTAGGATAGAAAACTTCAATGTTATATGGAGGAGCATTCTTGGGCGTCATCCACATAGAATGTGAGCGCGTAGAATGTTGGATTCACCTCTGGAAGTGGAGCTACCTCACAGACTGTAGGGGTTCAGTATAGTACTACTTGTCGAGCACGGGGAGTACATCTATAGGTCCTACTCCAGCTACAGGTGGAGGATCAGGAGGTATAGGTGGTTCTAGTTCTGGTGGATCTGGTGGTTTTGGAGGTAGAGGGAACCGGGGGTTACTGGATCAGGTGGTCAAGGTCCGCAACAACCACAAAATATCTATATGGAGATGTCCTTTGTCTCTCGGAGTATAGAGGTATAGAGGATGTTGCCAAACATGTGCATATGTGTGAAATTTTGTGGCACGCTAAAGGGATTACATCTGTTGAGTGAAAGGTAAGTCAATTTGCTACTACATTACAGGGGCACGTACAACTGGTATAGGAAATTTGACCCTGATCAAACTTGCGTGGATTATGCGGCACTGAGGGATGCTTTCTTAAAAGAGTTCCATATTCTTGAGTTTGAGAAGAAGAGTATAAGTGCGCTCAAAGATATCAAGCAAGGCACTACTGAAAGTGTACGTGAGTATGATGCTCATTTTAAGACACTTCTATCTAAGTTGTCTTATGATATACACTAGCTTGAACATGCATGTGGTTCGTTGGAGGATTGATTACACCTTTTAGGAGGGCATTGTCACATAAGACATACACGGATCCGTGTGAAGCACTGGAAGCAGCTTTTGCACTCTGAGGTAGTTAGGAGCATTGACACTGGCGTTAGTCCATTTCTAGAGGCACATATTGCAGCTATGGCAAAGTAGTTAGAAAAGCTATCGGAAAATTCAGCCCATGAAATGCGCTCAGGAATTTGGTGTACAGATTGTGAAGTGGAAGGTCACACCAAGGATAGTTGTCCTCACAGATCTATACGTTCATTATTATTGGACTGTGAAATTTTCCATTTGAATCATGATGCTAGTCACTTGTCCTTTGTTACAGACGTGTGCGATAAGGAAGAATGTATCTTGCTTTTGCAAGATTTGTAGGTCCACGACCCATGATACTGAGGATTTTCGGTTGATTGGTCAGATCCATGATGCTATAGACATTGGAGTATGATAGACAAGTATAACAGATAATTCTAAGGGTAGGAATGAGCACCAGGATCGGGATCATAATCAAACACGCTATGACAGGAATGAGGGGTTTTGAAGGAGGTCGTGGAAGAGGACATGGATATCATGGTGGATATGGAGGATGAGGCCATGGTGGAGGAAGAGGAGAGTTCCCTCATGGAACATGTTATACGTGTGGATCCCTTGATCACTATAGGTGTGAATGTCCTCAGAATAATGCATGTTCTTTCTGTGGGAAGAACCATAGCTATGAAGAGTGCCCAGGACTTATATGAGCATCTGAGTAAACAACATAAGCAAGAAAACAAAGGCATCGGGATGGTTAGAATCCAGTGCGTATGTGGTAGAAGACCAATGGATGCCCAAGATAACAGAAGGACTTGAGGCATTGATAGTAAAGATCACTACACGTGCACTGAAGCTGCGCATGTGCGAGAGGCATTGCATCAGAAGCCTATGATTACCAAGGAGGAAGTTTTGCATGTGAGGTATCCCAGATCCTGCTCATCGAAAAGAAGTTTACCAGATACCATGGAAGTGCTAAGGAATCTTCGGGGGTGAGATACAATACCTAAAGGAACAAAAAGAAAGCATCGAGAGATAGTCAAACTGATATCGATGATCTGCGGAGGTATGCAAGATGTTGCGCCAAGAACATTATTCCACTATTGGGAAGTTGGTTGAAAGGGAACACTCCACGCGTAAGTCTTGAGACCAGACGATAGATTCTGCATGTAAATATTCCCCCTGATAGCATTGATTATGACAAGGAAATTACTTTGAATGTTGTTTTGGATGGGTGGTTGTTGAGCAACATATTGATCGATCTGATAGGGGTGTAAGTAAATGTGCTGACATTAGATGCTTGGGTATAAATAGGGAGGCCTCCATTGTAGCCATCATCTAATGTGTTGTTCATGGTGAACCAGACTAAGGCCACCCCCATAGGAGTGTTGAAGGATGCATCTATAACTATCTGAGGGCCAAGTTCTTTGGGATTTTGAGGTATTAGCACTTGCGAGAAGCGAGACAATTTTCCAGCCTTGCTTGGATGCCCTTGGTGTTATGCAAATAATGCTGACTTGAGATTGATAAGGGATATATCAGCTTTGAAAACAAGGAGGAGAGGGTTGTGATTCCATTGACAGATGGGAAGTCTACACCCTATGTTGAGCCTCTTAGTGAGGAGGACTTAAACAGAGTTTATGTACGTGCTTATTTAGGACCCATAGGTCATGAGCCATCAAAAGAAGGCATTCTACAGTGGGAGGATTCTCATTCTATTAGTGACACTACGAGTATTGCTTGTGACAATTGGGCTCATGGTACATATGAATTAGTCGGGCGCGAGGTGAAAAGCATGGTTGCGCGCATGAATAGATTTCATTCAATACGACGGATAGGAAGTACAGTACCATGGTATACAGGGGACAAAAGCTCTTTCATGCCTTTAAAGGCAATGGAAATCATGGGGAGATCCGATTACTGAGGAGAGATATGTTAGTATATACACTACGCGGGACAACAAGCGCGTGCATTGGTGGGCAAGTCCACAGAGATAATCTTATAAACTGGGAAGAGATTGGAATAGCTTTATCTACTAGGTTTATAAGGAACAATGCACCTACACAAATATGTACTTATCATGGTAATCAACTTGTTCAACATCACATTCAACAGTGTGAGAGACTCTAGACAATAGGATAGGAAGCATTACCACCATCACTCTGGGTGCATAAATTGTATTCCACACTCCAAGGATGCGCACATGCTTGGTATGTATATGCAAAACTACATAGAAACTAGGAACTGGAAAAAATTTGACTACTAAGTATGGTATGATTCCACATTTTGATTATTTCTCGACTCAACCTCCATAACAGAGAGGCATTAAAATTTTCAAGCGCTTAACTATGGGAGATAGTGCAAAAGTAGAAGAGCATATTCAGGAATTATTCGGTGAGACAGAGTTTGGAGCATGTTTTGAAAAGGAAGAAGAAATAGACTCCAAACTACTTGAGCACTTGCCTTGAGAAAAAAAAGGAAAGATGGTTTACATCGTGGATGATGAGGAAGTTGAAAACTTGGATATTGAGCATTCACACGGGGTGCGCGAGGTCTTGGATAGTGCAGACAAGGATACGCGCCTACCATGAACCCATGAAGACAAAGAAGGTGAATATAGGTTCGGAGGCTGAGCCTAAGGAGGCCATAATTGGAGATTACTGGTCAGACTCGGAGGTAGCAAAGATCATCAATTACTCGAGAGATTATCGGGACTTATTCCTAGAGGATATCATGAACTTAAAGGCATTCATGAATCACTTGGGAAATGAAGATCAAACTTAAGGGAGGTGCATGGCCAGTTAGAAAGAGACCTTATAGGATGAATCCTAATTTGCACGTGAAAAGGTAAAGGAAGAAATTGATAAAATGTTGAAATCCGAATTATCAAGCCCCTTGATGAGTCGAATGGGTTAGCCCAATGGTGATCAGTATCAAAAGGATGGGTGGATTAGGATATGTGTGGACTATAGGGAGCTGAATGTTGCATGCATCACAGATCCTTTCCCTACGCCTTTCACTGAGGAAATACTGAAGGAGTTGCAGGGCGTGAAATATATTCTTTCACAGATGGATTTTCTAGGTATCATCAGGTTCGGATAGCTCGGGAGGATCGAAAAGACAACATTTACAACTGAATGGGGTAGTTTTTCCTATACTGTGATGCCTTTTGGATTGAAAAATGTGCCTGTTGTATTCTCACGAATAGTTGTTCAGGCATTCAAAGATTTTATTCACAACTTCTTACAAGTTTACCTAGATGATTGGATAGTATATGGGCTTGTGAAAGACCATTGTGACAATCTGTGCTTAATGTTTGAACGATGCAGACAATTGAGTATCTCTTTGAATATCAAGAAGTGCATATTTTCTACGCCATTTGGGATACTAGTTAGGACATATCATCTGAGAAGAAGGTTTGTTAGTTGATCCGACCAAGGTTGCGGTCATTTTAGGCACAGAAGCACCTCTTAGTCAAAGTGAGGTGCGTGGATTTTAGGTCATACAAGGTATTACAAAAAAGTTTATAAAAGGGTATGCCAGTTGCAGCACCCTTGGAAGAATTACTGAAGGGAAAGGTACATTTTATTGGGAGAACCACAACGGACAATCATTTGAGATATTAAAGAGAGACTTACTCTAGTGCCCATTCTTGTGCTTTTCCATCATGGGATAAACCATTTCATGTACATGTGGATGCTTCGGTATGGCCATTGGCATTGTGTTAGCTCAACTTTGGTGAAGGTATTATTGATCATCAATCTATTTTGCTAGTAGTAGGAAGTTGACTCTGTGAATGAAATTATACAACTACGGAGCGCGAAGCTTTGTCATGATTTATGCATTATACAAATTTTGATAGTACTGTAGAACACCATTTGTGTTTTATACAGATCACATGGCATTGAAGTACTTGGTAAATAAGCCAGTTTTACAAGGGCGCATATGTAGATGGGTGCTCCTATTTCAAGAATTTGACTTCACAGTTGTGGTGAAACCAAGGAAAAGCAACTCTGGACCAGACCATTTATCTAGAATCAATACGGAGAGGAGGCACAAATGATTGAAGAAACAATGTCGGATGCATAGTTATATAGGTTACAACAAGCACCCATGGAACTAGAAGACATTGTTGTCTTTCTACGAATAGTATGGCACCAGAAGGAATGAAATCATTAGAAAAGAAGTAGCTTGCTATATGCGCGACACCATTTATGTTAATCAGTGGTGACCTTTACAAGTTAGGAAGAGATGAAGTATTACGCCATTGTGTGTTAGAGCATGAGCACAAGGATATCATGGAAGAAGCTCATGGTGGTATTGCAGGAGGCCATTATGCAGGTGATGTGACTATCTGGAAGATCTTAATTGTTGGATTATGGTGGGAGACATTATATAAAGACTATAAAGACTATTATAAGGCATGTGTGATCATTGTCAGCACCTAGGAAAACTAGGGCAAAAAGAGATGAGATGCCTTTGAGACCAATTACTAGTGTTGAACCATTTGAGAAATGGGCCATTGACTTTGTAGGACCTATTTCACCAGCCCACGCGAGGAATGGATCACGCTATATATCATTACTTGCATGATTATCTCACACGGTGGGTAGAAGCAACACCTACCAAAGGCGTACTGCAGGCAGCTACTGACAACTAGGTTTCTATGGGAGAATGTTCTTACATGATATGGATGTCCTCTAAGCTTGATAAGTGATAGAGGTACACACTTTTGAATGAGACCATCGGATCCTATTAGATGAGTTTATGGTTGCACACCACACAAAACTACACCTTACCATCCTCGGGAAATGGAACTATTGCTAGGCTTTGACAAAAAATTTTGGGCCGGAGACTTTGACAAAAATATGTGATGTTGGAAGAAAGGATTGGGATGACAAGGTGTCGGTTTGTGCTTTGGGCATATAGAACAACTTACAGAGATTGAACAAAGCCACACCATTTGATTGGTGTTTGGCGTGGAAGTTGTTCTTCTATAGAATTTATGTTACCTTCTTTGCGCATTGCACGTGCTTTGGAGGTCTAGTTGATGAACATGCTTTAGAAGAATGGATTGAAAAGATGATTCAACTAGATGAGCGAGCCATAGCATAGCATGATGGAGTCGAAGTAGGAAAAAGGCCGGGCGAAAGCATGGCATGACAGAAACATAAGAGATAAGAAGTTTGAGATTGGACAAATGGTTCTTCTTTATGACTCAAAGTTCTTGCGCCATCCAGGAAAGCTCAAAGTACATTGGTTGGGGCCGTATGTTATAACTTCTATACTTGAATCAGGTGCATGCCAGTTAGAAGCACTTGATGGAACATGGCTACCCGGTTACTTTAACGGGAGTAGGCTGAAGCCCTACTATAAATAAGTCTTCTTGGTGTTTGTAATAAGGTAGTGTTGCCATTTAGTCTAGGTTTTCAATTCGGTATTTCTTTAATGTATTTCCTTTATTATCGCTATGCTTTGTCAATTTAGTTGTTGTTTGTGTAATAAGCGCACTTTGCGCACATGAAGCTAATTACTTGTATGAAGAATGTTTATGCGCAGAGGACTGCACATACCTTTAGTGTGGGGTGGTTGTCGTTATCCAAGAAAATGACCAAGGGACTTGAAAGGTGAAAGAAATAAGCTATTACAGGTGTACTTTAAAGGGATTACTTCTCAAAAGGTGACCAAGGATGAAGATGGATGAAGGAACAATATAACACGAGGTAAGCGGAGGCCATGATAGCTACTAGGAGAGGTGCGGTGATGAGGTACTCGGGCGGAGCACACTTAAAGAGAAGTTTGTGACCAGAAGGTAGGAAGGCACACTAGAAGGTTATAGCTGGGCACGAGATGTACCACGCGAAATGAATGGATTTGGTCAATGAATGAAGGGATATTTGGTAGGTGAGGAGCAATAAATGCATCAAAATTTGAAAAATTATATAAGGAAGGGATGCGGATTCATTTTTACCATTGCAACTAAGAATATTTGAGAGAAGAGCCAAGTGCGAAGAGCCGAGTGATCAATTTAAGGTGCGAAGGGTGTGAAATCAAGCATGACAACCAGATCTATGCTTTAAGAAGCTTGCATCCCTGGTGGTGAAGGGTTTGAGAAAGCAAGGAGGACAAAAAAGAGTTAGGTTACAAGGTTTCCACCTAGGGCAGAGTTGGATCAAGCTAGGGTTTGATTCACATAGTTGCAGGAGTGAAGAGGAGACATTGGCAAGGTAAAAATGGCACCAAAGAAGGCATCTGCAAGCAGCAAAAAAGAAAAGAAGAAGGTGGTCATTGAGGAAGAAGAGATGGCACCCAAAAGTCATTTTTAGAGATGTAATACCCAGAAGGGGTTATTGTTGGCCAAGAATGGGATTCACCCATTAGAAAAAGTAAGGTGAGTGAATATAATCATAGGACATCGGAGAAAAAAAAGGAGCTCGACTCCTTACTCATGGTTAGAACCAACAAATACATGACATATGACATGCGGTATATGATGATGTGGGTGAAAATCTCTTGAAGAAAATCGGGGTATATCAGTTGTATGAGCTGCCATATGTTGGGAAATATGAGCCCTTATACTAGTGGCTCATGAGTAGGGTTCATGAAGACTACTTCTACTTTGCAGGACGTAGAGTTAGAATTTCATCTGCACTTGTTTCATCAGTGACAAGTCAAAGGCCACAGGAGAAGATATAAAAAGTGACCTCATAGACAAAGCCATGATTTTGAAGACCAAACAGGAGTTGGGATACATGAAGGGTCCATGCGGAATGGACATCGAAAAATTCAAGAATTGTCTAGTTGTACAAGTGCACACACTTGGTTACAAGTTAAATGATCGGGAAGTGGTGGTCGTCAGAGTAAACACCATGTGGTTGCATGTGGCGTGGAAGATGTCGGAAGGGACAGTATACAACATTGCCAGCTATATTGTAGAGAAAATAGTCGAGGAAGCACACACATGAGGGAAGATCAGCTTTGGGGTTGTTCTCCTATCACTGGTCTTCATGGAAATTGGAGTACCAGACGGACCAAAGGAGAAAATATGGGAATACCCCATGGAGAACAAGTCCCTAACTAAAAGATTCAACAAATATCTATGCAAGGGGACTATGACAGATGAGGTGAAACAAAGGGTGGAGAAGTGGTATGATAGGCTCTGCGTGAGCATTTGGAGAAGAATGGCACATACCAAAGGACCTACCAATAGTGGTAGGAAAGCAAGTTCAGTTTTTGTATACCAACATTTCTACATCATGTGCTTTCCAATGAAGGATGGAACTTGGAGCCCTTGGTGCAAGTTACCTTATGCATTCACTGCAAGGTATTTTCAGGAGTCATTCATAGGTTTACCAACATGCACGAAGATTAAACTTCAATGCAGACAAGGTAGACTGTGACTACCATACATTGCGGAAGAAGTATGTATACCTGGCAGGAGTGCCTACACAGAGAGAATCATTTCTGAAGTGCTGAACATCAAGCCAATAAGCTTGGTTGTAGCAGATATGGGGGCAACGTTTGGTGTATCTCAGTTGAAGCCAAGATGGAGAACAAAAATATGTGGAAGGTGAGTTCGCACTTCAGCACCACCAAAAGGAAGCATCACATGGAGAATGTCCCATCACCTAAGCCCTCGAAAATCGAAGTGTAGGATGAGGAGGAAGAGTGCGAGGATAGTGGTGGCTTGGAGCATAGGGGTAGAAACATCCTACAAGTCGTCTAAGAGAGAGCCGAGCGTGCATTACACCACCTCGGCCACAAAGGGGGATGAAGAGGACTTGAATGTGGTCGAGGGGAGCACAGGTTTAAAGGGTATTTAGGAGAACAAGGACCCAAGGTGTTACCCCAACCTATGTGCGCAGATCACCCCGACTCTCCCCGCAGAAGGAAGTGACCGCACGAGAAGGAGGAAGCTGAAGTTGAGTGAGGAGGTGGAAGAGTCTAAGGAGAGCGCACCTACATCCCTACACCCCCAGAGCACACAGAAGAAAAGGGTGAGGCAACAAAGGAGAAGGATGAAGAAGAGAGAAGACCAGAGGAAACAGTTGCAGAAGATACACAAGACATGGAGACGTAAGCTCCAAATTTGGAAGCTAGAGTTCCTAAGTAGTAGAGGTCTAGAAGGGTGAGTGGAGAGCACATTCCACTAGCCATGGGGTATGCTAGAGGACATAGGAAAGATTGTTCTATGCCCACTTCCAGAGCACAATAGCATAGAAGGATCTATTTGGTTGGGAGTTGATGGATGAAGATATGGTGACCGTGCGAACACGAAAGTAACTATCCTGGTCGATGCACACCCACATGGATGAGCCTGATTTGATGTATGTGAAGATTCATGTGTGTCGAGGTGATTAAAGAAGGCACCCTAGGCTAGACACATGATGGTAAAGCCTACTATCATGTCAGATGAGCGAGTCAGTAATGTGCTGGTGAAAGTTTCAGCGGAGGTGGCCAGAAGGAACATGGATAAATCTACCATAATCAAGGCTTGCGTGAAGAGCTGAAGATGAAGGACATGGAGATAGCATGCATAACACAGGAAAGGGACTTCACACAGAAGAAGAATGAAGTATTCATAAGCATTGCAGAGGAGATTGGGGACAATGTAATCAGAGCTAGGCCACACTTGGAGTCCAAGGTACCACAAACATTTCCTTCATGATACACTATGTGGGGAAGTTGGTGGACTTGGTGCTAGAAGATGAAACTCTGCGTGTGCAAGCACGGAACAATCAAAGAAGGATGTCGAATGGGAAAAATCATCAGTGATGAGGAAAATCACATCGTATGAAGGGTTGTTGCAGGCATTACAAGAAGTCTTGAAGAAAGCGGATCAAGCTTTGAATATATGCACAGCTCTAGAGGTGCTCATCAACATTAAGACCTTGGAAGAGAATAATGAGGTCTAGAAGGCCATGAAAGATGAGACCTTGGGCCATGCAGAGAGGTTGGCAATGGTTAAACAAAAGTGCGAGGCCACAGCGCAACAACACAAGAGCTACACAAGACTTAGCTGGAAGAGCTTGGAAAACTGATTGCACAGAAGATGGACCTTTTGGAAGGAAGGATGACATCCATGTCCAGTGTTGTGTTGGTTCTGCAGAATGAGAAAGGGGAAATTGTGTGGGATGAGTTGGAGTCCATAGCTGTGGACATCCCAGAGAAAGAAGAAGAGGCACTCACTGAATGGTAATTTGGAGGCTGAAATAAAGAGAGTATCCAGGAGTGATGTTGCAAATTGATACGAGGAGGTTGTTTAATAACCTCATATAAATTCTTTATTGGTCCACATTCTTCATTCTTAATTCTTTCATTCATATTCTTTACTTCAAATTTTGGAGAAACCATTGTCGGGATGAAAATGAGATTAGTGTGGGGTAATGTTGATCAAAGAATACTTGGCAAAGATCACACAAGGAGTCCGCGTGGGATAGAAGGCCATGATTGAAGGCACAGAAGGACAGAAGGACCCACGCGCGGAAGGCAAGTTCAGATTTTAGGACTTAGCTGATTTTGGGCATGAGGATCTATTTTTGGAAGATGGCATGCGGAACACATCAACATGTAGAGAAGTGCGCGCCAAGCATTATCTACATCTAGAAAAGTGGTTCAAACGTTTATGCATGGAGGCAAGCTAAGAATAGAATGAACACTTGATTTTACTATAAGAGGACTATAGATAGCACACTTGCATGTGTGCTATAATTGTAAATGTCGTGTGGCTATTAATAGCATGCGACCTATTTACTGAGTAGTTAAGCGGTGAAGGGAAAGTTCCCACCATATATATATGATGTTAGGTGTATAGTGAAGATGTGTGTATGATGTATTAGAGAGATCTGTATGATATAGAGACATAGGCTTGTATGTATGATTACGAATATGTGTATCGATCCATATGCACCTTGAGATAATTGATGATCTTGTAAGGAGCTTATACTTATTAATAGATGGAGGATATTATTGAATCTAAGTGTTATTCTTTGTAATTGAGGAGTACATGTTAGTATTTAATCATGATTATTGTTTAAACTCGTTCTTTCATAGATATGTGGTGACATGCTATGTTTGTAGGATGATGGATTATCATGAGTCTTTGTGGTTCTTTCTTCATTATGTGTCGGTGGAAAAGAGGCGGGTGTGATGACTACATGATACCGTATAAGAGACTGCTCAATATCTCATGAGATGTGGGATGTGTCAACACTCTGCACTGTAATAGTGAGAGAAGGAGGAGAAGAGTCCTCTGTAGTACTCTAGACATCGAAATGGGTGCACAATCCTCGTCATCGAAGTAGACCAAACTAATATGTGTCGGTGGAACTATCATCACATGAAGAAATAGAGGAGACAATGAATCAGAAGCAGAGGTGAAGAAATAGTGGGGTCTAACAAAATTTGAGTGAGTACTTCTCATATCCAAAGTATCTCAAACTAAATCTCTAGTACTTTGCAAAGTTTTCCTAGCCCAAAGAGGACCAAGAGAATCAAGCTCAGATTCGAAGATTCTTCACTCAAGTGAGAAGGGACATAGTCCTCATCATCACTACTATTAGAATCGGAAGACTCAAAATTTTGAGGGTCATGAAGAGGAGCACGCTCAAAGATCATCATCTCGAGGATTCGAGTCCGAATCGGGAGTGAAGAACCTCAGTAGGTAGAGAAGTAGAATTCAAATAGGACTTAACACTTCTCTCAATATCAAGCAATGAAGTGGGCATCGAATCAGAAGTAAAGTGGGAAAAGGTATACAATCGTGAATGATGATCTACCTTTCCCTCAGCCATTGTAGTGTCATCATTAAGCTCATGAATAATCACCAAGTTAGGACCAAATTCCACTCGCATTCCTTCACCAAGGTGAGTAATTTGGTAAACCGATAGGAGATTGGTAGAGAGATCAGGAACACTCAACACTTGGTTAAATGTTCCCCATCTATCTCTATTGATCCACTACCAGAAACTAACACTTTCGTGTTATCACCCAACGTGATTTAAGACATATCACAAGGTTCAATGTTGGAGAACTCAACATGTGAAGAAGCCATGTGGTGCGAGGCACCAAAATCTATAATCCACGTCAATGAAGGAGCAACTCGAGCTACGAGGGCCTTCCCTTTCTTCTTATCAGATTTAGACTCTCTTGCAGTAGAAGACTCGGCCTTTGGAGCATTTTTTTTGATAGACTCAGGAACACCTATTTGATTTTTCTCAAGTAAATGAGTAAGGTGATCAATTTGTTTTCTCATACATAGATGCTCTTTATGACTATATTTCTTGTAATAGGAACACAAAAACTTGTCTTTCTTTTCTCTAGGCTTAGAAGTCGAAGCGTTCGTGTTAAATTTAGTTTTGGTCTTGGTTTCCTTCTTAGGTTGATCCTTTTTCTCTATCTCATTATTGGTCTTCTTTTCCTTACTAGTACTTACTACAAGGGCATGTGACTTGGACTTGAGAGACCCCATTTGAATGAGTTTGTCATGTTCTCGAATGAGTTGGGATGAAAAACAGTCAAAGGAGGGCATATTCCAATCCTTTCCCAAGGCAACTTTTACAACATAAAAAGTTGACATGAAGACGGAGTATTTAGGACCTAACTTAGAAAGAATTGACAAGATCAATTAGGAATCTTTCTTCTCTACTTGACATTCCTTTAGAACAATCTAGTGTGGACAAAATTAGAGAAGAATTCTTGTAGGTTTTCAAAATCACTAGGATTTAACCCTAGTAGTTCATTTTCCAACTCATGCACTCTCATGTCATCTTGTTGTCCAAACATTTCATCTAACGTTTTCCACGCAGAATTAGGTGTTTTGGACAACTCAATGTGGAAGAGCAAGTTAGGAGAAACAGACATGCAAAGAAGACCTAAAGCTTCATCACTACGGTTTAACCACTTATATTTTTAGGTTCGTCATCTAGTTCGGTCTCGATTCCCATGATGATGTGGAATAACCCTTCACCTCTTAGTTTCATAATTATTTTCGATCTCCATTGAAAAAGTTGAGCAGTGTAAGCGAAGGAAGCAAATAAGCATCCATTGTTGTGAAGAGAGAGAGAGAAGGAATGTGAAAATAATCACAAGAATCATAACCACCCAGGACAATATAATAACCCCCACGCTTTTGGCACTTTATAGTTTAGTGCGTTAAATACAATCGGGTCCGATTGTGTGTCTTGAAACATTTGGTAGCTCACCTTTATGCATCATGTAATAACGCGCGAGAGAGGAGACCACAATCGTGTTTTGTGAAGCGCATTGACAAAGTGACATCGTATCTGAAGCACAACTTGTAAAAAACTAGGAAGGAGGCAAAATCAAATCCTGGTTGTGAGAAAAATCGTCTAATGTCGCAATGGATACCCCTTGCTGCAAACCGTGGCGAGATGCGCTCACTAGTCACAAGCGATAATAAAGGTAAATACTGAGTTTTAGATTTAACTCGGGATAAGTCCCGATGATCTTGAGAATGCCTAGGAAGGCACGCGAGAGGACAAATAGGTGCTCAGAGTGTCACTACACACTTGAGCGCACGGTTAGTAAAAACTCGACAATAACACCTAAAAATTATCACTTTGAAACACCTAATTTAACTAATTTAAAGCAATGAGGACTTTTTAAACGATAAAAAACACTAATTAAAAGATGATTTTAATACTTTACTAATCGAAAAAGAAGAGATCGTAATTAATAGAAATAGATTTAATATAATTAAATCTAATTAATTATGAAAAAACTAATTAAGATCTATTAAAATATTAAATCCTAATTAAAAATCAAATACTTTCCCTTTTAAAAGAAATTCCCACCTAAAATTTTAAAAACTTGCCTTAAGTAATATTAACGTCCACTTTAAAAAATCCCACCAAAAAAATAAATTTAAAATTTTTTTTTACCATAAAGGCACTTACCAAACTTTCCACACTTACCAAAAATCACGGGCTCGGTGGAAGGCTGTTGGAGGTGGATTCGAGTTGGGTGGATTTCGGTGCGGGGAAAGGTGGGAGGATCCCAAGCTTTGTGGTTTGGCTTAGAGGACGACGAGGTAGTGAGCGGGAGAAGCTTGTTGGAAGGTGGGCGAGCGGGAGATAGAGGGCTCGCTCACAATGCTCAAACGCGGCGAAGACCCCAGCAGGTAGCTCGGAGCGGACTTAGCAAGTGGTTGGAGAGAGAGCCCATCGGGAGAGATCGAGGGTTGGGGAAAAGCTCGCCACGATGCAAAAACTCACCAACACGAACTCGCCCATGGTTTGAAAGAGGTTAATGAAGGAATGGTAGGAGCTCGGTTTGGAGAGAGCTCATGGTGAGCTGAATGAAGGAGCTCGGTGGAGAGCACAAAAGCGAGCAAAAACCACCAAACACTAAAATTTGAACCTCAAGCTACAAATGGAAAACTTGTATTCTACAAAAAGACATGCAAAAAACTAGAAAAATAGAGATCTAAAGTTTTTTTAGTTTAATAAAAAAATAAAAAACCGAGAAAATAACCTCTATTTTAAACGATACAGACGATTAAGCACACCAGAGCCCGAGTAGTGTTGGGATGGGTGACCTCCCAGAAATTCCCGGTGTCACTGCCTCCTAATGTTGTTGGACTGATTGGGTGTATCCGGACTCCATCATGCGGGAGGGTGTTGGCGTAAGAATGTTTAACATGATGAGATCCCTCTCCACCATCAGTTTGAGATTTTGGTGTGACGGTAAGTGGTGTAGCTCGATACCATGAAAGAGTTTGTGAGAATCATATCGAAAGCTGTTAATGTGTGGGATCCTATGTGTCCTCCACTCACATATGGAGGGTCATCTCACATGGGTTAGGTTTAGGATTAGGTTTAGGGTTTGCTTGTGTGTCATGCACTAGGGTTACTCAGCACCCTATATGTACCCTTTCATTTATGATCTATGAGGATGCGAGACACTCCATTGTCTTTCTCTATGTGCAAGCTTTGTTCTGTTATGCAAGTTCTTCCATTGATTGATCGATTCCTCCTTGTGATTACGTTGGAGCTATTACGTTTCCTTTAGAGTGCAACTTCATTGTGGTGCATAGTTTTCAATATGATTCTCGCAAACTCTTTCATGGTATCAGAGCTAAGATCGGGTAAACGTGCATTCATCATCTAAGTTGTGATCACTCTTGGTTTTGTTATTTTTTACTCCTCGTGCAAGTTTTTTGATTATTTGATTTTGGAATCTTGCTAACATTTTTAACAAGTTATTCTTGGAAAGTTGTTTCGGTTTGTTGTGTTCTTCGTGCATGTGTAGGTATTCCTAAAGCTTTCGGGGTTTTACAGCTACATTTAGCTACTTGCAGCTAAATCTAGTATATCAGTTAAAATAAGAGGTCAAAAATTCAGTTTGAAGTTTTGGTTTTTGTGCTCTGTCCCGAGCTCTCTCCACCAAACCGAGCTACAAACGAGCTCCTCAACTCCCCTCTGCGAGCTCCTTTCAAACTCATCTAAGCTACCCTCTGCCGAGTTCTTATGTGATTGGTTTTGGCGAGTTCGAGTTCAAACCCTACGATCCACGTCCTCCTCTGAGTCAAGCCCTTCTCTGCCCTACTCTGCGTGGTTTCCTGTAACTTTGTTCATGCAAATCTTTTCACAAGCTCCCTAGTTTGTCTCCCTTCCTCGGCTCTGGTTCTCTCCTTGCTTGAGCCAGTGAGTGCTCTAACTCTGCTCAGGCTGTCTCCCACTTCGCCCACGTGCCGAACACCAACAAATCTTATAAAGCATAGAGTTTAATTAGAAAGTGTAAATCCTACCAACATAATTGTTTATTAAGTCTAAGATGAGTATGTTTTCCTTTTCTCTTTTCATCTACCCTCCTTTGTAACTTTGTAGTCCCAAAAACATTATTTAATTATACTTTAAATACATGCCTTATAGCCCCAAACTAGATAGGCCTCTTCATAACATCTCATAATTTCCTCTATAACTCTAAAATCCTCATTAACCAAAATGACTACACCGCATTAGTTCATAGGTTTGGTCTAGATAAACAAATAAACCATAACATATTATGATCCATATGCCAACAGGACGATGCCTTGCTACTAATATAATGGTTTATTTATTGCAATAAGATTATGTTTTATATCTTGGTTTCCACTTTCCTCCTTCATGGCTTTGTAATTATGGGAGGCGTATGATTAGTTGCTCAACCCTGCACTCTCCTCCATAATCCCTAAAACCTTAGTTACTTGTATATATTTATTGCATCTTGGATTTGTTTCTACAACTCTAAAAGCCTCATTCTTTGAAAAAAATAATCACATAAATTATTAGTTGTTATGTTTGGTCCATGAGAAAATAGAACCCCCAATATATGAGGATCTTATGCGAAATAGGGTGATGTCACAATGGAAACGAACTTCCTAAAACAATAAAAGTATTAATTGGTAGGTTTAGTCTCTAGAAACATAGAAACCTTCATCTACAATTATCCTTCTACCAATGAGGGTGACACCACATTGAAAATGATTATCTTATGACTCTATAAACATCATTCATTCAAAAAATAATAGTGTATTGGTTCATGGGTTTGGTTTGTGAAAACATAAAAACTCCAATATATAATGATACTTATACAAACGATGGTATTGCCACAATAAAAATGAATCTCCTACTAAAGTAATAAAAACATTAAAATTGATTAATAAATAACATTATGATTGCTTTGATTAAGGCAAAATATCAATTCAAATAGTTGCATATGAATTATTCTTATGTCGTTAGTATTTTTCTACATATTTTCTACAATTATTAATAATTATTAAATATTATTAGCACTTCATTGATAATAAATACTATAATCAAACTACATACTATGTGGCACTTTGTAATGTTCATGTAATGATATGCATGTGTACGATAATTTTTTTTATTTTTGGTTTTAGTTTTATTTTTTATATTTGAAATTAAATTAAATGGAATATATTAACTGAATAAAATGTATCATGTAAATAATTTGGCTCAAAATCAAAGTTATAGAAATTTTTGATAAAAAATTATTGAATAAATGAGTAAATATTAAATTATTATTATAAAATTATAATTATGACAATAATTTATTTCTATATAATTAATTATAAAAAAATAAATTTATAAATTATGTGCTACCATAATATTACTCTAATTTTTAATTAGGGTTTGTAAATTTAAAAAAAAAAACATAATTTCTATACATAATTCTTACTTTTAGAATCAAAATTTTAAACATAGTGTCTAATTCAAGTTTTGAAGCTTACAAAATTTCGGTTTAAAGAAAATTTTAATTAAAGTTTACGTGTGCCTTGCACACCATAATAAGAATATGTTAATTAAAGTTTATGTGTGCCTTGACCGCCATAATAAGAATATGTTAATGATTTTATTATGAGAATATGTTAATTAAAATTTTTGTATGCCTTGAGAACCATTATTAAAATATGTTTATGATTTTATTATGAGAATATGTTAGTTAAAGTTTGTGTGTGCCTTGAGCGCCATAATTAGAATATGTTTATGATTTTATTATGAGAATATGTTAATTAAAGTTTGTGTGTGCGTTGAGCGTCATAATAAGAATATGTTAATGATTTTATTATGAGAATATGTTAATTAAAGTTTGCATGTGCCTTGGGCGCCATAATAAGAATATGTTTATGATTTTATTATGAGAATATGTTAATTAAAGTTTCTGTGTGCCTTGAGCACCATAATAAGAATATGTTAATGATTTTATTATGAGAATATGTTAATTAATGTTTGTGTGTGCCTTGAGTGCCATAATAAGAATATGTTTATGATTTTATTATGAAAATATGTTAGTTAAAGTTTATGTGTGCTTTGAGTATCATAATAAGAATATGTTAATGATTTTATTTTGAGAATACGTTAATTAAAGTACATAGAAATCTTGTAAAATATTCTAGAATGGTTTGTTATGAGGTTTAATTTAAAATATAGATTTGTAGTAGCTTGTATGCGTGGTACAAGAAGAAAACATTGTTGTTGGGTTTCAAACTAGTAACATATTGGATTTTCCCAATTTTATATGAGGGAAATAAATGGAAACCTTCATCTTTATCACGATGGCTAGAGAGAAACTCGATTCGCAATCGTGCATGAAATCTACACGCTTAAATGATTGGTTCACTCCACATATCCCTATCTTTAAAGTGTTCCATGAGACACCACAGTGAATTCCTCTTACATTTACGTGTGTTTGAATACCTAATAAACACAAGCGCTAAAATTTATAACACCAACTACGGACATTACATGTGTTTATAAATATCTCCAAAATACGTTTCCTTGACGAAATGCACATCCCAAACCCTTTCTCCTTCAAATGATTGACAAATAATGACATCTTCTTGTAGGAAAGAAGAGTTACATATGTGTTTACCATATCGTTTTCCCTTCCCGTTCACCACTTTTCCCTAAAACCCCTAATCCTCTCTCACTTTTTCGCTTCCCCGACTATTACTTCTTCATTCCATCCTCTTCGACATTTACATCATACATTTTGCGTATGATTGCTAGTTGTATAAATAAGTGATGGCGATGGAGTAGTTTAATTTTCCCTATTATTCTAGGTGTGGTAGATACCAATATTTGTTCCCAAATGAGAGTAGTTACCTACGTGCGGTTCAATCCATCCGGAGAGGTTGGGTCAGGGTAAGCTCAATTTCAACATCCATGCCTACCAACGCGCCAAAAGACCTCACCAATAAAATAATATTATAAAAGTCTCTTCAGCACGACGGTTGCTTTTGTGATGCCCATGATTTTGCAGATGCTTTTAACCGACAAAGTCATATGCATTCATTTCAGGCTGAATCACCACTCGCAATCTTTTTGATTCATTAATGCATCACTTTTATGACGTCACTCGCCACTTGTTTACAGCTTTGACGTCGCCTGACCCTTCCTTGTGGATCACAACTTGCTTTGGTTTAAAGTGTGGGGACCCCACCCGCCGCTGACATGGCCAACCAATCTCCTCATTTCATTTAAAAGTCTTTCCCTTAATAATGTATTTAAATTTAAACGGCTGTCTATCGTTGATGTCAGGGACTCGGGAGCAGTGATCAAATTTTAAGGGTTTCCATATTTTAATGTTATGGGTTATGCTGATAAATAATTAGTTAAAAAAAAATCAGATGGGTGAGAGAAAGTTTAATGGAGCAAAAGATAGGAAAGTAATCTGATAAGGTGGTTGAATAATTAACTTGTAAGAAAGTTCCGGCTTGAGCATGGACTAAGTCAATGCTATGGGATATATAGAATCTGTCTAGCCTATTGAATTTTCTATTCATGCATGTTCTACAACTAGACTATGTGAACTAGTTATACACATGACTTGTATATTTACCATACAACGAATCAACCACACCCAAGGAGTTAACGACAATAGATCAAGTTTTCAATTTCATCTTGGTTGAGTTTATTATGGTTATACTTGAATCTGAAATCATTATGATTGTCTACCATATTGAAGTCCCCTGCGAATATCCAATCAACATTGGAGAGATTTTTGTCCATCTAATCCCATAGAATAGTTCGTTCCTTCGCATTAGAGGCATGCAAGATTTCATTATTTTCCATTCTTCAAACACTTCATATAAAAGATGTAGAAAGAGATTAAAACATTAATGTATCTTATGTATTCAAACATAGTCTAAACTTTTCAATGGTTTTATGTGATTTAACTTAGAAAATCTTCTTTCTCATGTCTATATACTTATTGGAACTGTGAGAACTATTTTCCACAATTTCATTAAATTGGGAATGAATCTTCGACATTTCATCTTCTACAAATCACTCTCATGTCTTAAACATAATTTTATCTAGCATCGTTTTATCCAAATCATTGTAATTAACAAATGATGATTCACAATGTTGACCAAAACATCAATCCAAAAATTGTAGTATAATTTTACCCATCATTAAGCATTAAAGATTTTGGACTTGCGTAGTTAGCTAAAAGCATTTTTTAATTTTTTTTTTGAAAGATTTCAAATTTTTGAAAAACTTTTTAGTCAAAAGAAAGCATTACTTGTTAGGGAAATGAAGATTGAAAACAAAATACCTCCCAAGACATACCGACAAAGGGGATTAAGGCCTGGCGAGATTAGGCAACCTGCCTATATGCGCCCGACATTTAGTGGGGTGTCAATTTGTTTTATTTTATCATGGTTTTTATGAAGACTAGATCAATTTATTAACCATATATGCTAGTAGAGTTAGTGGCCACCCTTACATACCAATTTGATTCTCTTCCTTGAAAATTAAAATAATTTTAAATAATTATATTAAGATTATGATATTTAACTAGCCTTGAAACCTAGGCAAGTGCCTTTGTTGTTAAATTTAACTCATACATTTGTATTTTAATAATTTGTATTGTTTTGAAGTCTTGCAAGTTATTTTCAGAGGAGATATCAATAAAGAAAATTGAGAAAAAATAGTTGGGATAGATATAAATAGAGGAGGATTATGACATACTATATGTTAGATAAACAATCGAGGAATTTAGGTAGTGATGAACTACAACTAAATTTATTAACAAGTTTTTTTGTGATGGTAGAGGCATAACATATCAAGTACCAATATTTGGTTACGGTTAATTAATTTGTCTACTATAAGATTCATTTTTAATATAGAAAGCATTACCTTTAGTATTGCCTAGGGCATTCATATCACTTAATTCATCCTGCATACCAAACTTTAGAAAACTCTAAATACTTTGACAAGGAGAGACCAAGATGGTTGAGAATGATTTTGTCTACTCCTATTCTTGCTTCTCCCAACATGCTCATATCTAAACCAATGCATACTTGATAACACCCACCATCTAAACTCACTATTTCATTGGGTAAAGATGGGCTCAAAATTCTTTTGAGTCTGACCTCCATTGTTATTATTGCCTTGAATTGCACCATATACTCAACTCAAAATTACATGCAAATGCAATTCATACATGGATGTCAACGCAAATCATATTGGAAATAAATAAATAAATAATCAATGTTACTGATCTATTAAAATTTAGTAAAGCAAATTAATTCGCTATATTTAACAATGTTTGATTTACTCATAAATATATATGAATAATTGATTCGACTCAAAAATTTGAGATTACGTTGTAAAATCCATACCCAAAACAAGAGAGAACATATGAAAAGGGAGATTTATGAAGAACAATGGAAGTGGAAGCTTAAAAGGTTGTATATATAAACTTTGTTATTTTATATATATATATATATATATATATATATAAAACAAAGAGATTAATTAATTTTTTATAAATAGAGAGAGATTAGGTATTTTCTAAATTATCCAAGTGCTAGTCTTTATTAAAGAAATATTAATGCCATGTACGAATATGAATTAATTGGAAATTTTCCAAAAATTATTATGTAATAAAACTAGCAAAAGCATCCATAGGTGCTTGTGAGAGGCCGATAGGCATATAAATTGGGAGGGGAGAGTTGAAAGTGGAGAGACAAGGGAGAAGGAAGAATGTGGAAGGTCATTAGGTGTCCAATTGCAGTTACAAAGAAAGAAGATATTGCAACAATAAAGATATTTATTTGAAACAACATGGTTTTTATTTTTTTATAAAATAAAAATCGACTACCAAAAAAATCAGTTACAAAGAAAGTTGTCTCTAATAAGCCTATCGGCAATAAATTTAATATTTATAAAATTAATTTATTATATATATTTAAAAATAAATGATATTTTCGTTGGCCCTTTTAGTAATAAATTTGACATATTTGATTATCTTTTTTAAATATAAATTTTTAATCACCTTTCTGTGACATTGACTACAATTTTGATCCTCCTCCGGAATCCTCGTGGACTCCTCCCACACATTGGTTGCACGTTTTTCTGAAAACCGGATCCAAATATATGTACTTTTGTCAAATTTCGAAAGGAAAAACAGAAAATTGTGTTTTAAAAAGTGAAACGGAAAATTCTTTCAAACAAAAAAACAGCATTGGAAGTTAAATCTTCAGACCAAAAAAACCCGAGAATTGCCGAAACTAAATGAATTGGAATTAATACAGAAGTAATATTGCAAACAGGTGTGTCAGCACTGAAGCTACTGCACCGTTGCCCGTTCATAAACATTTTGGGGCAATGTTGTTCAACAAACAAAACACAACAGAGACGCCAAATTTGTCCTGTTTTAGCGGTAGAGATGCAGTCATTTTCTCTTGATTCTATCCTATTGTGAATTTCAGGATCGAGGTGGATAGAAGAAATTTCACACAATTCTTGAGTCTGATCAACAACTAAAGGGGCTGTTATTTGCTTAATTTCATACTGAATCCTTTTCTAGAAGCCCCTACAACTGATCTTTCATTTATGAATTGTTCCTTTCCCGATCATTGGCTTCTACGCTGGAATTGTTTTCTCCCTCTGCGGAACTCTTTTTAGTTGGAGTAGTACTATCGAACTGTGGAGTGATGCATCTCACAACAATCCACTTGCCAGTAGGTGGGCTTGCACACCAATCAGGCCTCTCACCATCTGCAGCCAACGCCGCCAGTCTGTCCCTCGATGAAGACCTTGCAATATTCAATGACAAAATTGGAACTGTCTGAGACGAAGAGCAAGAATCCCAATCAGTGCTCCCAAAATCCAATGTGCTGGTAGGAGACAGGGGAGCCCTGTTCGGCAACCTGACAGAGCACAAGCTGTTTTCAGCGAGGAAGGGATGATTCAGCAGCTGTGCAGCACTCCACCTCTGATTGGGATCTCTACGGAAGCATTTCTCTACAAAATCACGGCCTTGAAGCGAAAGACAAGCAGGCAACTCGGGCAGTTGCCCTGTGCGACCGATGCGGTACATGGCTGCAAGGGGATTCGAAACGTTGCTCCAAGGCGGCCTGCCCGTTGCCATCTCCACCACAGTGCAGCCCACAGACCAAATATCAGAAGGCGGCCCCTGTTCCAACTGGTTCACTACTTCAGGAGCCATCCACAGTGGCGTACCCCTTAAATCTTTAAGACTTGATCCCTTCTCCTTCCTCCTCCGAGCAGATCCAAGGTCGCCAAGCTTGACGACCCCGCCGGTTCCCACAAGGACATTTTTGCCCTTGACATCGCAATGCACAATCCCCTGCTGGTGGAGGTAATCTAATCCACGCAGGATGCCTCGAGTGAAGCCTCTGATCACCGATTCCTCCAACCGCCCCCAAACTGAGTCAGCAGGTCTGCCACGCTGCCGCCAGGCATGTACTCCATCAGCAGATTGCTCACATCGACACCATTCTCAACACTGTAATCTCTCCCCAGACATTTCACTATGTGAGGAGAATTCAAACACTTCAAAATGTTGTATTCATTTTCTAAAACAGAAGTAAAATTGGCCGCCATGGACTTTACTGCGAAGAGCTCGCCATTAGACTTGTTCATCGCCAGGCTAACAGTCCCGAATGCTCCAACTCCAATAACGGCACCCCTTACCCATTCCTTTGGGCGGCTCGCCTCGCTCTTGATTTCCATTGCGATTTTTTTGAAATGTCCAGAAAGTCTGATGGCGGAAATAGGATAGTTGGGAGTTGCTTATAAAGGGTTACACATTTGGTGGGGCAGGGTGAAGAACGGTGCATATTAACTTGCTACATGCGCATTTTGCGAAGGAATGCCATTGGCGGTTCCACTGCGTTCATGAATAAAGTCGCCGGCCATTTGTGTCCGCGCAAGCCGGGTGACGTGTCTAACAAAGCGCCTGAGAATATGAAGCACGGGAATTATTTCCGGAGAACCTTTGGAAACACGGGACCATGGGTAGCCATTTGAGGATATTTTTCTTGCTAATTTAATCCCGTGTACAACGTTGATTCATTGTATTTCATGCATTGTTGGTAAGTTTGTAATATGTATGAAGTACATGCGTCCACCGTGAATCACATTTTAGGGCATTGAAAGCTAACTAATTGTCCATTATGGGATTTTATCGGCCTGATTAGGATAGTGACATTATGCGCCTTTTTCCTGTCCATTATTAAAAGATATTTTGCTTTTTGGGTTCAATTATTTAGAGGAGAGGAGAGGAGAGGAGAGGAGAGGATGGTACCCACGTGAATGAACATTACGCTTCACGTTACATGCGCGCCAAGTGAGATCGCCTCTCAAGTTCAACGACTGATCAAACTTGACACACCTAATTTGGGTACGGGCGTAGTTGGTTGCTTTGGTGGTAGCCGATTTATACGTTTATTTTGTTATTAGTCTAAGTTAGGTTGTTATTAGTCTAAGTTAGGTTCTTATTGATGTGTTTTTTAATGTGATTTTATTTTTGATTTGTTTGTTTTTGTATTTAGTGTGATTTTTAACATTTTTATCTTTGTTTATTTATGTCTTTGTTGTTTTATGCTTGCGTTTATTTCTATTCCTCTTTTTTTTATGGGACTTTTTTCACCTTTATTTTTCACATGATTCTAGATAATGACTATTTACATACGATACAAATTCAATCATGGCATTCTAGATAATGAGCACTAATACTATCTTTTTTAATCTTTTTCCATTGATTTTGAATTCCATGGAATTTGTGGTTTTCTTATCGATTTCCTACATGTTGTGTGTCGACTTGCATGCAAATTAAGGTCCTAATCTAAATTAAAAAAATCCATAATTAAATGAGTGTAATTGTACATTTACTGACCACAATATATTTAGTGCAAGTGTGATGTTGAATATATAAGAGTAAAATTTATTGTTGTAAGAGAATCTCTATCCAAAAACTAAATTCAATCATTTAGAGTGCATTTTAACATTTGCTAGTTGTTTTTGCCGCATAAAAGATAATGGATATAACACTTCCATACACCAAACTATTTGTTTTCTTTCATCGAGTAAACTTCATGTTGTTTTTGAATGCGGTAAAATATAAGGATTTGAATATCAACATGCGATGAGTTCATGGTGCTTAAACACCTTCGTCGTTGAACCTATATCTAGGGTTATGAACTTGTTTTATGTGCCTACATGTTGGATCTCAATTCTAGAACATGGTTCATCTATCATGGAGGTTTGATTTATGGGCTCATACCCATGTGATTGTTCACGGATTAATCCTAAAACGGGTTAATGTGACTAGGTTGCATTACCTCACCACACCCTTACTAATATGATGAACGTTTGTACTACATACCACTACTCTAAAGAGAGATCAAGCATCATGTATTTATTTCAACCCTATGATGAGACAAATGTTATATAAAACAAAAATAACATAACATAGTTCCTTGACCTTGGCCTCACACTTGGAAATATACACTTAATGCTTGATTTTGGCTCATAGATGATCTAGGGCAACAATATAGATGTATTTAATTTTTTTATAACTTCTTGTTGTGATGATTCTCTTAGGAATTAGAGGCTTGATTTTTCTCTTTTCCTTCTAAGAGTAGATCGAAATAGAGAATTCAGAAATGACCCCATAGCTTAGGTTGGATGTGTTTATATATGTGACCATGTGAATGATTTCACACTCAGCGGACCTAAAAGTATCACCGAGGCCGACTAAGGTAAGTTTTCCATTTAAAAATATAAGCTTTAGAATTGTAAGGGACAAGTTTACTGAGTTAGAATGATACATTTATTGTTGAACTTGTACACGTTTGTAAATGTATTATATAGAATGTGTAATGATTTGTGATAAGATGAATTAGAGAATAACTTAGGTCTAGTGGGAGAGACATGGAAGGTGCCTTACTTAGTCATTTCTATATAGATGGTATTAATGTCAAGATAAGTTCAAATGACATATTGTTAAGTACTCATACTATATTTTCAATATACAATTGTCCCCTTTTGATATAGTATTGACAACTGCTTGATTAAAAGAAAAATTACAAACCTCATGTCTCGATCATAGGCTAGTTGTTGGGAACAATTGGTTTCCAATGCACTAAGTTGTATGACAGGAAAAAATAGGTTCCCAACTTGGTTCTCAAATGTAGGGATCAAATATAATTCCAAACACACAATGTAGACACAAAGGTTCTCAAGGAATGCCATTGCCATAATTTTAGACGATAGTGACCCTAACCCTAGGATAGTTATAGGTTTCTAAGACCTATACCTAAGATAAAGATAGGTATCCTACTAGGATTCAAAATAAGAGTAAGCATGAGGATGGATAACGACATAGGGTGTAGTAAGAAAATGCACGATAGATCAAAGAAAACATACATTTACTCTAGTCTATAACAATGAATGACCAATCAACAACATACAAGTGCAAGATAAAATACTAAGGTAAAATCATATAAGTGTGTCCCACTTGGTGGCCAAAAATATTTTAAAATTTGACTAGTAAATAAATATTTAAAAATACTATAAAAACTTTTAAAAATTAGGTAAATTATGGATGCCCTACACCTTGGTATTTATAAGCTCTTAAAAATACATGTTTAACCATTGTATATGTGTACTGGTCATGTTTTGGTTGTCGAATATATTTTGTTGATTGATGACAAAAAGGTAAAAATGTGGGACACGGTTAGTAAGAAGAGTTATAAATACTTACATGTAGTGTGTGTGTGGATTGTTGATGTATAATCCCGCTTTAGAGACAACATCACCAAGATAAAATCACTATGTGTGAAAAAGGGGAAATCTCAACAAGAAGATCTCTAATCCTAACTCACTATGGTGAGCCAAATGCAAAAGAGATAAGCTTCAAATTTTCAATTCCAACAAGTGTGAAATTGTGTGAGCTATGAGTGCCTTTATGTATGATGAATTGGTGAAAATGAAAAAAAGGTGGTGGGGTATATATACTTGATGCCATAGTGCACGAGCCATGGTCTTGGCTATGAAAAATCAAACCTGACATAATTTCCCATGGGAGATGACATCGACCTTGGGGGAACCCTAAGAAAATAGTGATGAAAAACATGTGAGGTGGAATCCAGAAGATAAATGGAGGAAATTACAAAGGTCTAAGGTGACCAAAAGTAGAGATAATAGTGTGTAATAAGCATGAAGTATACATGGTAGGACAAGTAGGCATGATGGATGCAATGTGTGAACAAGGGGAATAACCAAGGAAAGTTTAAGGAAACTATACCATAATAGAGAAACCTCTCGGCAGATCACCACTGCATTCAAAATTCTTTACACCAACAATTGCATTACAAGATTCAATATCACTTTGTCTGATCACCAACAAACCATGAACTATACTTTGCTTAAAAGTCAAATTTTGTCCAATAGGCCAAAATGCAATATATCACTGAACCAAAAGATAAAACCAATTGGAACATGTTTAAACCCATCGAGACAAACATGGTGAGCCATTCAACAAATTTCATCCCACCATTTTCCTTATTTTTCCTTTTAGACCTAAATATAAGCTTGTAGCCTGCAAACTAATTTTTTTTTAAAAATCACAAAATTTACACCTTCATGCATGAATGATAAACTTTTAAGTACCCATTAAGCTCATTTAAGTGTCTTCACGGTTTCATGGACTAACTCTTCACCAATCAAAAGTTATTCTTATTTTAGCGTTTTATTAGCCTTACCAATTAGCCCTCCAAGTACACAAAGCTCTGTGTTGGTGATAATATAAAAACACTCAAGCAAATATGGTTATCTTTTCAAACACCAATTATGGCCATCCAACTTCAGAGTAAGTTTCATTTTCCATCTCCTTATAAATTCTTCCCAACACCAAATCCTCCTTATAACTAGCCTTCTAAAAATCTCCCTCAACTTATTTATGACTTGCTCAGTCACCTTAAAAGGTTCCACTTACACCTTAATCTCCCTTCTTGCCTTTTCACACTTTGACCTTCTTAACTCCATTATTGATTCTTACCATCAATGGCTTCCTTAACTTTGTTTTGGACTTATCTCTCACTCTAACACACCTTATATCACCTATAACTCACTTAATCATGCCATTCTCAATACTTAAGATACCCTCAATCATCAATTTGGTTATAATCCAAGTTTTTTATCTTCTCAAGCTTTGAACTTGTTCTAAACCTCCTCTTACCAACTAACCCCAGCTTTCGCTCCTTTCTTCTTTAGCTTGGTTTAAGTTTCTTTACTCTCTTCTTGTCATTTTCCCTTCTACTTCTTAGCATCCATCCAACATCTCAAATCTTGTAACTATTCTTTACTTCAATACTCATTCTAACCTACACTCTCTCACTCTTTTCAAGATCTTAAGCATATTGTAGCAAGTACACTCTAGATTACTATTTGGATTTGGTTTCTCAAGACTCCTCACACCTTCCAACACTTTCATCTCACCTTGAAAAATATTCCCAAACTTACTTAACAATAATTTTCTTATGGATTCATCATTAAGGCATTTGATTCACAAAAAATGGACAAGACTGTCCTAATGGAATGTATATACACTTTTACGTAATATCCCCTTTTGGGATATTATCCAAATATGCAAAATTACTTTACTGAATCGACTCTAGAAGGACTAAACCCTCCTAGTTCGACCTCAAATAATCCAATGTTAGCTTCAATACAACCCTAAAAGGGTTAGAGTGAGCCAAGGTGGTGGATTAGATGGGAGAACCAGTTAGGAAATTAATCACTTCAAATCTGAAATTAATTACAACAATAATTAATTTATAAATGCACTAAACTACTGCAAACTTCAAAAATTAATAACTCCTTCACCATCCATTATTTTTCTATCAAACTCATGCCAAAATATTCTTAATATTTTTAGCTTTCCAACAAGCTATAGATCACAATTTTTGGATAAGTAGAAGGCATGCAAATCAACCCATGAAATTTGAAACTGTGTAGATAAAACCCTGGCACAAACAAGCTGAAACTTGGAAAATTCATAACTTGCTCAATACTTCATCTTTTGCCATGAAATAAAGTGCAGATTAATCTATAATTCAAGAGATTTCCAAAGATATTAAAATCTGAATTTTATGATAACTGAAACCCCTTCAAAACAGCCCCCGAAATCGCAAACCCAGTCGCTAGGGTTAGAATAAATTACACAACTAATTTCCAACACTTAATAATCCTTTAAGCATGCTAAAAGATACCCTAATCAAGATGCCATAGTTAGAATAAGACCAGCAGTAACCAACAGATCTAAAACACCATAAAACCCTTCATAATATTCAATAACATGCAGATTTTACTCTCAATAAAAGGCGCCAAAGCTAGAAAGAGAATCACCAACAAGTAAATTTGCAAATCTCATGAAAATACTTCAATTGAATATCAAACCAACACAATAACTCCCACGCAAGAGAGAGAACATTAATGGGCATGCATCCCAACTCCAAGCATGGAGTGAACATCAAATGATCAATCAACATAATGATAATAATGATCCTAATGCTCCTTTTATAAGCAAGGAGACACAAAATACGAAATCCCTAGGAGAGGAAAGTTATTAAATGAAAGCAGTTTGTTTTCCCTAGGTGTGGCGTCCCCTTTTCAAAGGGTGATTTTATCAATAAAAGCCACCTAAATATTTATTTAATTAATTCCCCATTTAATTTTTATATTTTGGGAATTAAATTAAATAATCTTCATAATTAAATAATTAAATAATTATTGCTTCAGGCAATAATATTTAATTAATAAAAATGTTCCCCTTGCAACATCCCAAAGCCTACGGGGAAGTATAGGCTAAGGGTCTTCAGAAATGGGGACATTACAGTCCTCCCCTCTTGGAAATTGCTTTCCCTCAAGCAATAGCAAGCTCATAGATCCATGCAACATGCCCCAAAGAGAAGATGTGGGGTGGTGCATCCAAAGCCTCGATCCGGTGCCTGTCAAGTGGTGAAGAGTTGGAAAGAACAAATTTCTTTCCCTCATGTCAACCCCAAAAGATGGGTCATCAGCTCTATAACATGTGCTCCAAGAGATGGTGTCCTCAACATGGCATAGAGAATCATCAAAAGGATGAGCTTTGCTAAGCTCCAAGGCTGCCCACTCAAAAATGCCCTCATGAAATGAATAGGATGGTAGTCTTATATCACATGTCTTCAATCCTGCACATGAAACAAACTCATTATAAAAACAAGTGTTGAGAAACACTTTTCCTGTTTCTTCTTCATGTCTCCAAGCATGGAGAGCTCCCAAATCTTCCTCATGTATGGGTTGTCCCCAAAATCTGTTATGTGGCTCCCACCACTGCTGTAATCATGCATTCTTCCTTCAAAAATCAGAATTAGGATGGTTGGTTTCCATCCCCAAGTATTCACCCATGCGCCAAAATCAAGCACCAACAACCATATCATCAAATGCATGACAAAAATATGAATTATAGAAGTGATAGGGAGGCTGGTCATAGTGATGTCAATCATAAAAATGATGTTACAATAGTAATCATACTTCAAATTTTTTATCCCAATGTGAAGGAACAACAAACTAGTTGAGAAGAATGTCTTCATAGTGACTGAAAATTCACTCCCAACTCTAGCCAACTTTCCATCTAAGTGAATGCAAACCATGCAATGAGAGAAAACCAATATGTAACACAACTTGTTCTTGCTCATGTCAAGTGTACCATCACAATAATGAACAACAAAATCCATAGGGCTGTCCTAACAAGTTCTTCAAACTGAAAATTATTATTACCACTCAAAAAAGTACCCTTCCCATTGATTTTGGGTCCACCAATGTTAGGACATGCTTGCCAACACCTTTATTCACCATATTCAAATCTGAAACTTCACTTGGACACATGAAACCAGCTGTAAAAATCAGAAAATCAGATCTGATTTCTTTTGAAAAGATCATTGGTTCCCATACCTTTGAGTGCCCATGTGCATGATCTTGTCCCAAGGAGTCTTTTTGCTCCATTTTGCATTTCCTAATCCTCATTTTATCTTTGTCACTTGCATGCCTCTCATTAGAAGTACAAATCTGAGATAGAAAAGTATGCAACCATAATCCACTCTCTTCATACCTTGGAATGACTTTATGTGGGCTGTTTATCATACCTCCGTGGGAAAGAGTATCAATCACTCTTTCTCCTTTGCCATTATGTTCCGCATGCACCCAAGTGTTAGGAACAAAAATACCAATCAAAATATGACCAATATGCCTCATATCCATCCCTCTAACATGCTTATGAACATACCCATCAAAGCTCAACATATTAGGAGAAATAAAATAAGAAAGACCATACCTTGGGCTGTTCCCATCATATACAAAACTCAGAATTTCTGAGTTTAGGACAGCGCTCTTTCCTTCATCATTTTCTTCTTCTAAAGTCCCATCACACTTTCCAATGCTTAAGCTTGTCATATATAATTCAGAACTTTTTCTCAAGATAATATCAACTTTATGTACCCAACCAACAAGAAGGTGCCAAACCAATGTAGTCTCCCTCAAAGGACCCAAACTAACTTTCACAAATTCACCCAATATTCCCCAATATGGATTTGTGCAAAACATACAATATGAAGTGGTAAAAATGAAGTACATATTAGTATCCTTCATGTCAAGTTTAACCCCATCAACAAAAGAGTGCAAACTTACATGTGTACCAAATTTGTCTTCCATTACCTCTTTACCCTTAGAGCTTGCTTTCACATTTCCATATGCTTGCTTGTGTGATGAATCACCACTCATATCAAAATAGGAGATAGTTGTCCTATCATGTACCATCTTCATGTCCTTCTCCATTATGATGTAGAGAACCCTGCATTCAAACTTCTTTACACTAACAATTTCACTAGAAGATTCAATATCACTTTGTACAATCACCCACAAACCATGAACTATAATTTGCTTAAGAAGTCAAATTCTACAGGCGCACTGCTACATGTAATAAGGGATGTCTTGAGGGTTATACGGTGGGAGAGAGGTCCCATAGTTAGGGGAAAGGTTAGATATAAATACCTAATATAGGTTAACTAATATAAGGTAGTGTGGAGCCCTATACGAGGGACAATGGATCAATGGCCTAGTTGGCCAAATATAGTGGATGTTAAGAGGGGACATTGGATATTACTAGGTATTAAGTGTGGTGGGTAGAGACACACCTCGTTGATAAAGTTTCTTTGTAGTTTGGGTGCCCAAATCATGTGGCATCCCTACCTCTTCTAGAGTATCAACCATGTCATTTAGAGAAAGAGGAGGTAGAACGAGACTAGTTAGATTGGTTCCACCATTTTGACTAGGTTGATTTAGGCATACTCCATAGTCATAGGTGTTAGTGGTGGAGGGAATTAGGAGGTGAAGAGATACCTAAAGTGATAGAGGTGTGCAAAATTAACACATTAATAGGCATATGACATGATTGTGTGCATGCAATGAGTCCATAATCGTCTGGAGGATATTATAATACTGAGGATTAGGAAAAGTTGACGATCGTGACTTTGACATGAACGATGTCGGGAGGAATAGTGATAGAGAGCCAAATGAAACCTTAATGGGGAATTTTTTTGCGATGATATCCTTTGACATGTGTTCCTAGTGGATTCTAGTTTATCATTAAAGTAGCCAAATATCTTAATGAAGTCAAGGAAAACAACACAGGTACTAGAACCTTTGTCTATGAGGGATATCTTAACCATATCGTGGCTAATATGGATTGAGATAAAGAGGAGAGTTTGTTTTCATGAAAGAGAAGCTCATTAAGAATCATATAATCAAGAGGAAAATGAATACATGAGAATAGATTAATGGAAATAGATAACTCTTTGTGTTGATGCATGATGCTCTCTTTCAAACCATGTAGGGTAGGTTCATACCCCAAAGTAGGTAGAAAAATATTGTTCATAGTGAAGAGTGCTGACACAATTCACTCACGATATTATTAGGTGATGTAATAATAAGTACCAAGAATAAGGTTTGACTTAGAATTTGAGATATTTCTATAAGAGGGTCGTAATCTTCAAGGATAAATCATGCGACAATGTGATCCTCAGGGAGGGGTTAGTGCGATAGGTTAAAAGAACGAGAACTCTGCTCTAGAATTTGATTTTTGTTTTACATTTCTTTGGGATTGGTCGTGGTAGGAGTACGTTAGTAGGGTTGATGGAACAAGCGATATTAGAACAAGAATAGACATGATTAGCCATAAAGGATGACAAGGGATGATGGCGTCTAAGGGAGATGATGTTCTTAAAACATGATTAGTTGTGTAGGGATGTATACACATGGGTGGATGGTGTTGACTTGAATTATGAGGTCGGGAATGGAGATTTTGGTTTAGAGAACAAGGATAAATTACTCAAGATGTAGTCTAAATAAAGGAAGGATATGAGGGTCCAATACAGTGATAATACGTTTGGAACCATCCATATGATCCATGTTCTTTGTGGATGCACTAGTCAAGAGATATGATGTGTTAACACATTAGTAGTTACATTAATATTTACAATAGGACCATGATTAGATTGTTCAGATTTGGAGTGATCGACAAGTGGATTGTTATAAATTTTAAGGCATTCATTGGCTTAATGAACTACTTCATGCCAATCACATTGTTGATCTTTGTCAATTTCTTTGATGATCTCATCTTCGGCCTTTCTCAAGTGATAACATTATGATTTACATTATTTCCAAGGAGGAAGCTATAGGTAAATGATCAAAGATCACAAAATTTATCATAAGAATGACCCTAGTTAGCATGCCACAAAAAAATTACTTTCATCATGTCATTGAGGAAGAGGTTGAGAAGGGTTTATAGCCATTTGAATGGTTGGGCTAGGAATTGTCTCAATTCTTCCTTATAAAAGAGGATTGTGACAATTAACATAGGAAGGAAAAAGGGCAGTGGCTTGTGACTTAGTGGTACATTGATTAATGTTATGGATAATCTGATTAGAAGAAGTTCCTTGAGGAAGAGATTATGTGACTTTGTGATCAATGACATTCTTCTTCTAGGATGTATAAGGACTTGAATTTATTGGGTGGTTATTGCTTTGGAGAAATATTTTAAAATTACTTCATGAGGTAACATTGGAATTTGTCTTTCTTGAATGCTTCTTCCAAATATGTGGGAGATAAGGATCTCACCTTTTATTGAAGTTGAGGTTGAGGTCCCTAAGGAATAGTTGGAATAGACTCCCATCGGACATGTTCTATTTGGCCTTAGTGGGTAAGGTCTTCTAATGCTTGATGAAATCCTAGACAAGTTCATTTTCCACTTGTTTATAATTGATGAAAGGGTCGATATTATTTTAAGGAAGGTCATGATATTGAAATTCATTGAATAAGGTGGTCACCAAGCTTTAAAGTTTGAAAATAGAGTTGGTAAAAAGGGCGTGGTAATAATTAAAATCATCTCCTATAAGTGTCTTGCCAAGAGATTTTTGATAATGTAAGAATTAACTTTTACCCAATCTTTGTAGAGATCTCCAAATGCCTTAATATGAAGGGTAGGGTTAGTAGAACCATCATAATTGATGGAAGGAGTGATGCCTCTAATGTCCATATAAGCAATGTAGGGAGTGAGAAACTCTATTTGAATGAATTAGGTGATCTTCTTATGGATAAAAGGCTGTGTAATGGGTGCTCCATTGATTCCAAATAGAAGAGGAGGGGGCTAGCATTGGGTTTTAGGTCCCAATAGACCATTTGAGGTTAACTAACAAGATGAGCTAGATTGGTTTGCGTTTTCAAGCGATTGAAAAGTCATAGCTTACTATTGACTTAGGCTATCAATGATTTGCATGATGAGTTTCCTAGAAGTTTTATTTGGAGGAAGAGTGGTGTTATTTCCTAGATAATCATTAACTCCATTTGGAGAAGGCTCATTACAATTGATATCTAAATCCAACTTTCTAGAAATATATTCTTGAATGCATGTTTCCAACAAGTTTCTTTTGATTTTTCGGGGTTTTCCTAAAGACATTTGCCAATTAAAAAATTCATCCCTTCTTTGTCTCTATTGTCATAAAAAATTCTTTGGTATGTCTATGTTTCCATTACATTTATTTTGTTGTGATTATGTCGAGCCATCAATAAAAATACTATTTGGCGTGCATGATGTTTTGGTAGGTCCGAATAAAGTGAAGATAAATATTTAGGGGTTGTATTTTTGTAGCGTCAAAGATAATTTCAGCTTGATTTAAGAAGTTGAGATAGGGTTGACCTAGGATCCATATCAGATTGCTACATGTCCCTCACACCATCTATATTTCAAACCCTTCATGCATCTTGTAATTTCACAATAATATTTTGTTACCACTCCACCGGATACCCACTATTTGATCATGCAATGATCGAAATTCAAAAAATATGTTCCTAATAGAGCTATACTAAAATCAAACACACTTTTGTTCCATGTGGCTCCAAACCCCAATCCCAAAACTCACATATAGTATGGTGCTATACTTGTATATGTTGCAAACCTAGATTTAGACAATATATCTACAAGATATGGAAATTTAAGGAACTTACTTGTCCTACAATCCCAAGTACGGGGAAAAATTTATTCAACATTAGTGATTTCTAATATGAATACGTGGGCGGTGCTAAATTTAGAGTAATTGAGGTTTACTCTTGTGAAGTGCCTAAAATGCCTTAAGGACTTAATATTGCTCCATCTAGGTTCCTCCATACTTGAGCCTTAAGATAGTATGGCTCTTTCTATGGATACAAAGGCCAAAAATAGTGGTAGAAAGCATAAATGACCAAGGCACATAAATATCTAGACTAGTGATCCATGGTCAGAAGACATGGGTGCCCTGCATGAAGCATTGATAATGTTTCACCAAATGCAACCATCAATTGTCCAACGTGATCAATTCACCTTTTCTACTATACTCCAAACATGTGCCAAAGTAAGAGCATTGAAGCAACACCAAAACATTATGGAAAAGAGACTATTATCATATGTCAGTAGTTATGCAAGTTCCCAGTAGATATGTGTTGTAAAATGTGGAAGCATTAATGAAGCACACAAATAATTGGAAAAAAATTCTTGAAATAAATGTGGTCTCATGGACTACAATGATCAGTGGATATGCACAAATGGTTTGTAATGATTTTTGTTTCGTAGTTGCGAAGTTCCCTTATACAAATGTATGAAAAATGTCGTAACATACAAATGACATGCGAACTATTCAAAAATGTCGTAAACAATTGTTCTAATTTCCAATTTTTTGGATTTCTAATATGTTACCCCTTCTCATAAATTATCATATCTACATCTAAGAGAAGACATGTGAATTGTCATGTAGCATTGATATTAATTCACTAAATGCAACAAATATGTGTCCAATTTGATCACTTCGCCATTGTTATCATACCTCCAACTTGTGCCAAAATATGATCTTTGAAACATGGTATAAAGATCCACTAAAGAATTATGGATAATCGCTTCTTCCGTACATGTTTTAGTTAAGTTCCATGGTAGATATGTATGGAAAATGTGGAAGTACGCACAAGGAATGTGAATTGTTTGACAAAATCCTCGAAGAGACATGGTCTCATGGAATGCCATACTTGTAGGATATGTAAAAATAGATTTTTTACAAGGATGTTATCAAAATCTTTGAAGCAACAAATTTATCTAGAACATACCCCACCATGTCAACTTCATTTTAGTTTTATTATCATGCAACCATGTAGGTTCGTGGATGATGAATGTAACTATTTCAATGACTTAAGTGTCTCTTATAACATTACATCTATAATTGATCATTATGTTTGTATGGTGGTTATGTTGCTATGTTTTCTTGGTTCCTTTACAGAACATAAAAATAGGGATCCACGATTAGTTACAAAAAATGTTATTTTTGAGTTGGATCTTCAAAATGTTGCAACTTATGTTCTTCTATCAAACATCTATGTAGAAGTGCGTTGGTGGGGTGAGGTTCAAATGGTAAGGATATTGATGAAGGATAAAGGAATTAAAATTATACCTAAATGTATTTGGATTACAACCCATAAAATGGTGCGTGCTTGTTGTGGAGGAGACAACTCACACCCATTGATACATGAGATCTATGCAAAGTTGGAGAAAATGTCTTGGGAGATGAAGGAAACAAGATATTTTTAAAATTTAGAACGTGTATTGAGTGACATGGACAAAGATGAAAATAATTATTCCTCTACCACCATAATGAGACTTTGGTAGCTACATTTGGATTTTTAAACACACCCCGAGACAAGTATTGGATTTATCAAGAACCTTCATGTATGTGTTGATTGGCACACTAAAACCAAGTTTATATCCAATATTTTGAAGACAAATTGGTGTGAATTATGCAAATAGGATCCATTATTTTAAAAGCACAATGTTTTTGTAGAGATTAAAGTAATGCAGTAGACATAGGCATGCACTATAATAAGAGCCACGTGTCATACGTGTAATGATATAGAATGGACCAAATTATCAGATAGTTTCTTAAAGAAAATGTTTATAGATCTAGATCGTGCTATTGAAATTTAACCACATTCAGAAAATTCAACATGTATAGGCTGCTTAAGTTGGGGAGTTAGAGACAAGGATAAATAAAAATGAGTGGTACATCAAGGAGATGGAAAGATGCTCCATCAAAAGGAAATGTGAGAGAATGACTTACAATCAATCTAATGATTAACGATGATGGAGAGAGCATATCTTGATGGTTTTATGTGATTGACTTACACATACAAGATATGTATGAACATCCCTTTGGTGTAGTTTGCAACCATGTCGGTGTAGTTTGGAATTCACGTGATTGTTCATCAACATTATTATCTCCACCAAAATACCTAACTAAACTCCTCACGACATGGTTAACATGATATACAAAGCATTATTACTAATATGACATTTTAAAAATATATCTAAGGCAAGTGTACTTTTATTTTAACAAATTTTAATATATATTTATTCATTTCCATTATGCTTATCATTTTGATATTGTGTAAGTAAACCTTATTTTAAACACATTGACAATTATAAGTTGTTCTCAACGTGTTCTCAATACCATGACACCATAATTTGTAGGCACTTCTATGACATTTTCTCCAACCAATATAGATAAGTTTCAATGTAATTCATCAAATCTTGAAATTTTTATAAAGGGCAGGACGTTCTTCCGACCGAATTCTCCTCTAAGTTGAGAGAGAAAGGCCAAAATTTTGACTATGATGATGTGCCACCAATCCCTCCCAACATCATTATAGTTAATGTTCTTATTTAAGAATTTAAATTTAAATTTCATTTTCACTCTTATTTAGCTACAAGGAGCACACAAGTTTTATGAGGCCGTGCATAAATGTTCCATATAATTTATAATGTTAGTGCATGTTTCAAGCAAAAGTTCGGATATAATACGATGGGGTTGGGACAATGGTCAAAACACATCTAAAGTTGATTAAAAACCCCATTTTAAATAATACTCTACAAATATTAAAGCAACCAAAATCACATAAATTAATCTTGACTACATATATAAGGGCCATTTTGAGTGTCTAATCCTAAGTGTCATAAATGAAAAAGTCGCCAAGTAATTTGTTTATGTAAATAGGATATGGACATTCACTAAAGAATGATAGAGACGTGACTTTTGCCATACTCCACAACATTTGCCATCATCCTTCTTGCCCATGTCCAAATGGAAGTTTTATGAGTAGGACATGGACATCCGTCAAAGCTTTAATGGAAAGCTGATTTTTGTAAGATATAGTTGTAGGTGTGCCCTGGGAGACATGTATGCAAAATATGGAAGCATGCACAAGGCATGTGAATTATATGACAAAATGGCTCAATAAGATGTGATTTCTTGGACTTCAATGATTACATGATATGCATAAAAAGTTTGTTGAAAATGCCTTCGAAACTTTAGAGAAATGTATTTGACAACACAAACTCAAAATCCACAACCTTTGTCACCATACTCCTACCTTGTGCCAAAATAGAAACTTTAAAATATAACATATAATGAAAAATATATTTTTATCAAATAACTCAATAATATGTGGTATTATAGAATACATTTATTTTGTTTAATATCAAAATAAAAAGAGATCACGAGTTACTTCAACTTGATATCACCTGAGATATTATTCACAACTCGTACAATCGCTAATTTAGTACTAGTGTCATTCTTTTTTAACTGACATGTGTCTCTATTGCCAGTTAAATAAGGAGACAACAGTGCCACGTTAACCTGTTGCCAAAAAAGTAATGCATGGATTGGTCATTGAAACTAATTTTCTACTCAAACCTGCCAAAGCAATGAATTGCTTGCAAGCATGGACCGCTTCAGTACTGATGGGATTCTGTGTTTGTTTGACGATGAACATTTCGTTAAAAAATAAAGAGGGTTTGTCTTTGTCGCATATTCCAAAATATGTTGGTAGACCTGCCTAACACACCTCCATAATAATAACGTCCAATCGGGAAATGGGGCCTGGTTAGAATGGTGGGTGTGGGCACGAGTGATGATGACCTTTGTTAAGTAGTTATTGGAGGTATTCACTCCACCATATTTCTTCCTCTAAAATCATCACTAAGCGGTTTTTTAAATAAGGGTGGTCCACTCATTGTTGAGTCTCTTCCGGTGCTGGTTTATCCGGAAAACTTGCCTAACGAGGAAGTTTATTTTTAGATATATATTATAAATGAATTACGAATGATAGTTTGAAATATTGATCTATTGTTATCATCTTACAAATTCTATCAAATTAAACGTAATTAAACGCATTTGTGTTTAATCAATTTATTATTTGTATAACCAAATCAAGGTATATGAGATTTTGGTATCGTAGTCTCGTATTCTATTCCTAAGAAAACATTAGATACATGTAAAAGGATGATTACGCGTAGTGATTACTATGAATATAACTTATGTAGTTGAATCTACTCTATATAATAATGAAAACACACACTTAGAAGGAAATCCTTGTTTGGAATACTTTGTATCCATCTCTAATTACCAATTATTTTCTATATTATTATTTATTTGATATTTCTTGATGTGTATAACTCTATTATAAACATACACTTGAGCCACTTTGTATCCACCTTGCCATCTATATATTAAGTCAAATTATGGCTTGCATTATCAATCAATGCAACCTATATAAACGTCTGTGTCTATATATAGTATATTGTGAACATGTGATTTTCATGAGAATGAATAAATGAGATAAATATCTTCTACTTCATGGTATATCCATAGTGTACTTCGAATTTTGATATTAGAAACCTACAAGTGCAACCTTATTGGTCCATGTGGCACTTCAAGATAAAGTCATTATCAATAATTCCTAATCTTGTAAAACCTAGATCCATGTTACCTTAAGCTCTTAAATTGGTTACCTAAAGATGTAAATCTTGCCCACGTAACACCCACACTTTTATAATTACAAGGCGGTTATTTCTATGTGTTATCGTGTTATCTTATTCCCAAAGTTATACAAAAAATTAGACCCTTCACTCCCACGAGCCCAAACAACATGCGATTGGATAGATAATGCTAACACACCAATTTTCAATGTATGTCTCAAAGGCGTGATTAGACCGCCAGGGTGTCTTTAAACATTCTCGGGAAATTGATACCCCATGTTTTGTGATCGAAACTCATAAATCAATCATGTCTTTTATCATCACGTGACCTTAGCCTTGTGTTCAAAAGGCTTAACCATTATGTCATGCGATCCTTTGAGAACCCATGAACCTCGAGTATTAGGATTACACAAGTATCTCAATCTTGGGTAAAACACTTTGTTTAAGTTGCCCAAACCACAAGTCTTCAAGTTTTTGGATTACCGAGAACATGAAACCTACCATTTTCTCTCTATTTTGTGGTGACACTTGTCAGAATTTATTATTTTATCCATTCGGACTCACGGGGTTCTACTTATCGAAAAGTATGATATACTTGTAGACACCAAATTTGTGTCTTACAACCCCTGTGCCCCGCATCTCATCACAAGACCCTAACCTCATCACCTAAACCTTACAATTATTTATTAATTACCTTATAATTAATAAATCCCACATCGCTCATACCTGCCACCTCATTTCGCCACCTCATCATGACCTAGTCTTAACCCTAAATTAACCTAATTAAGACCTATAACTTAGTCCACATCTACACCCATGACTAATTACTCCTCACCCGCACTTAAAAACCAACCTCATAATGACTTGACCAAGCCTGCAACTAATCCCTGGGAGAAAAAAAAGAGGAAAAGCCTGGCCATTTTACTAAAAATAGCCCGCTTTGACATCTTAGGCAGACCTGGACTTGGTTCTACTCGACCAATGGCCTTGCGGTTACGTAACCGCCTACTCGTTGCCTGAATGACCCTCACTCCCAACCAAAAACAAGGGGTCGGATTTTAGTGGATCCGAAGGAAAAATCATCGGAAGAATCCAAAATTTACTTGGCTCAAGCAGAGACAAGTGAAAGAAAGAAGAAGAGTCTGCAGAGAAGGACATCAAGCCCAAAACTCGCAAATCGAGTAATTTGAGCTCTCAGTGACACTCATCTGGAGTATCGGGAGGAGATAAAGCTCATCTTGAGTTGTCCGATCATCCTACTTGAGCCCCAAAATGTCTTCGTCATCGTTGGTCATTTTCCTAGTCCCAGAACCTACATTTTCCATCAAGAACTAGTAAGTAAGTCTTATACGTTCTTTTAATAACATTTCTTGAATTCTCTCAACCACTATCATCATAAGTCTATTCCTAGATCTACTACCCAAAGAACACACTACATCTAACCATGTCATTTTCCTCCACCCTTACATTACCCCAAGAACACCCCCGTATTCTCTCGAGTCCTTCTCATCACCCCATTACCCAACCCCACCCATTTATCAGCCTTATAAAACAACACAACCACCTTACAACCAGCCTTCACCAAAAAGCTCCTAAAACATTGCGCTTTTACCTGGTATCGGTTAGAGCCAAACCCGGACAGTTACGGTGTGACCGAACATCGGTCACCTTTGATTCTAAACCAAGACCAGCCCTTTCTCTATTGTTCTAATAAGGTAAACAAATTGTAATTGATAATAGCTTATTTGTTAGAATTTGTGTTAATTCATATTAGCAGGGAAACTCACCACCTTCGAAAGGAAGTTTTATATTTCCTCGAATATCCAACTGCAGATTCCCTCATTTATTGTCCTAACCAAAACTGTGGTCTTGTACTCTTTTGTAGTAGTCCTTCCAAGACAAAAAGAGTTCTTTTCGCGATCAACTTATGATCTCTCTCTCTACGGCACGCGCACACCCTCTCGACATTTGGACAGTATTCCTCCTAACCCTAACCCTTATCTCGTTTCTTTAAAGGAATGAAGGATGGAAGCAACTCTATTCCCAAAAAGTTGAAACATTCCGTGCGAAACAATAGCATGTGTGTTCGAAGGGTATTAAATAATACATGTAATGTAGTTTTTACTTCTAATTATTCAACTGATAACACCTGATTAACTAAAATATGAAATTATACTTTGATTCTAGTGCAATCTAATGCTACGTCTTAGAAGCTAATAAATAACAACTAAATGGATAAAGAAATGACCCAAAAACTAAGTAAGTAGAAATGTAAAACCCTAATGTGTAAGAGGGGTTAAGAAATCCTTAGCTGATTTGATGAAGGTGTGAGACTTGTGTGTACAAGCTAATCTAGGTGAATGAAGAGGAGAAAACGCACCACATATGCTTAAGAAAACCAGATACGATCAGAGGTCTCTAAATCTGGATTGGGCACTTATAGGGGCAAAGGGCACATGTGGGTGCCTGATTTGGTCTACTGAAATGGCTCAAAAACCCTCCTTTGAGGTGTCACTGGATGTTTTCTTGTATGCTCTTCTTGTCGCACTAGCTTTGTTGAACTACGCCGATTGTCATTGTAATACTATGCAGAATGAATCGACCTGTAAAAACCCGACAAAGCATCAAATCCCTAAAAAATAAAGATGCATATGAATGGTTTGACCGTCCTCGACCTGCCATAATGGTGAATTACTAAGTGTTGCACTACATCTCGGACCTTGCTGTTGTTCTAGGTGTGTGTGTGTGTGTGCAAATAACGTCGTAGAGTTGCTCTTGTCACAAGTCGCACTTTGTGAAGTAGTGAGAAATAACTAGATGTAGAATGTAATAAATGTGTGCATGGAAATAATAAACTCCCCTCCTATGAAGTGTGATGTAGATGAACTAGCCTTGTGTGCCTTGTGATGGAGCTAGATGATGCAAATGTAGCTTTAGATGCCTTTGATGGATGCAACCTAGATGTGTGATAGTAAGTGCTTAGTGCTTGGTCCCTCATTATGGTCACATAACTTTATATTTATATGGTTCTCTTGTTCTAATTTCATAATTAACCTGAAAAGGCCGAGCAATAAAAATATAGAAAGATCAAATAGCTAGAAAGTGCCCAAAAGGTGAGAGTAAAGAAATCAAAGAGGACCAGGGCACCCAGAAGGAAGACTAGAGAACCTAGGTACCCTCAGGTCTAGGGGCTGGTACCCCTGTCGGGCAATAAGAAAGACACATAATGATAAAACAAACATGGCGAGTGTAGGTATAAGATATAAAATAAGCACAAAACAATATAAAAATGGCCAAAGACATGGGTTAAGTATTACTCTTTCACTCTGAGAACCACATGAATAAGTAATAAGTATGAGATCAAGAATAAATATTGACTCAAAGTGCATGATTTAGTGACTCATTTGCCCCACTTTATGTTTGTGGAGCGGAAATCTTTGGTAACATAAAGTAGATAGAGATGTGTAATACGATAATCCATGTAGAGTGATGTGTGAAAAGCAAAGCCAAGGACTAGACAAAGCGTGGAGTAATGAAAAGATGGAGCGTGGAGACTAAAGATCGCAAAAGTGTAAAGAAGTGAACCTAGGGTGGAAGTGCATGTGTGGATGCCAATGTGTGTGGTGTACTTGCATGGTTAGTATCATGTGCTTTCCATGTGTGTGTTGTTATTGACTACTTGCTTCCCATACGACGAACCAGCAAAGAGAAGATGATCAGTAGTGAAATACACATGTATATGTAAAAATGCTATGTAAAGAAACATGTAGAAGTAGTATAAAAATGCCAATGAAAGGAACATGCACTGCACTGATCGGTGGAGAGACAAATGGGGGTAAAAGGATATCCTCAAGAAAATTTTTAAGGGTCCCTCCGAAAAAAATCCTTAGAAAATATTCCAAGGTGAATGCAGTAGAAATTATCTTTCGTTTGAATGGTGAATATCTAGAACATCATTACATCACTATTAAAATGCTACTGCAGAGATGGTAGCTTTTTATATACTACCGATTGTTAACATATTTTTATGCTATTGGCCAACAACATATGGTATCTTTTATGTACAGTAGCATAAAAAATGCTAATTGATCAGGACATTTTTATCTTCAAAGGTCAATGACAGAGATAACTATATGTTATCGACCGGTGCATAAGAAAATGTTGATACACAGTAACATTTTTTTATGATGCCAAACGCACGACAACATACTATACTAATATCGGACTATTAGCATAAAAATATGCTATAGCAACTCCATCTTTATATTTAGGAGAATTTTCATGAATTTCTATTTCACCAGAATGGCCAATTGATCCCTAAAATTAACTTGTACCCGGAAGAATTTCAATGAATTGATCCTAACTTGTACTCTAAAAATTTTCCAATTTCAAATTTCAAAAATTGAAATATTCATGAATTAACTAATATTCGTCACTAAAATTTTCTGGATATTTTGTAACTATTGTGGGAAGTGCGAATTTTTGAAATCTCATGCTAATGTGGCGAGTAGTGTGTAGGAGAAAGTTGTGTTATTCTCTAACTTTGTGTATGAATCGGATTCTTTGAGATTGGTGAAGAGATAGTTGTCCCGTCTATGTTTTGGGCAACTCCTGGACCACGAAGTAGAGCAGTAGTGTAGGGGGAGGAAATTTTGTTGTATCCTCTAACCTTTAACTATTCCCCATAATGGTAAAAGATAATCTGCACTTTATATAAAGGTGTTGTGTATAGGATTAGGTAGTTGAGGTATGAACCCACTCGGTTGTATAGTTTGGTGTTCCATTATACGACAGCGTTGTAAGTTTGAACCATAAAAGCGGAACTATATAGATTGTAGAGTGAAGCCCCATGCTTTGTACTGGGTACTGTGTGTAAGCCCCACAGTGGTGCCCCCTCTTTGGGAAGGCGCTTATGTGATTATCATGGATAGGAGAATGTGGTCCCCAAAGAGGACCCACATTTTGCATAAAGCAATATTACGTA